>PVKM010008522.1:0-38699 GCA_004027735.1 Carollia perspicillata
TTTTTTTTTTTTTTCTGTGTTAGACTGGCTAGAGGTTTATTGATTTTCTTTATTTTTTTAAAGAATTGCTTTTGGTTTCACTGATTCTTCTCAGCTGACTCCTGTTTTCTAGTTTATTGATTTTTACTTTAATTTTATTACTTAATTTCTTCTTCTTAAGTATTTGGAGATTTTTCCACTTATCTTTTTGTTATTGATGTCTAATTTAGGTTCTTTTTGGTGTAAGAGCAGATGTTGTATGATTTCTAGTCTTTCAAATTTATTATATGGTGCACAATGTGGTCTATCTTGGTGAATGCCAAGTGTGAGCTTGAAAAGAATGTGTATTCTGCTTCTTTGGGATGAAGTAGTCAATAGATATCAATTATATCCAGTTTCACTGATGGTACAGTTAAGTTCAACTACATTCCCCTGGTTTTCTGCTTGCTCATTCTTTCCACTTCTGGTAGAGTTATACTGAAGACTCCAACTTCATTTTCAGATTCTTTTATTTTTTTCTTGCAGGTTTATTAGTTTTTGCCTCATACATTTTGATGCTTTGTTGCTAGGCACACACATCTTATGACTTATCTTGTCTTCTTGAAAATAGAACCCATTCTTATTTGTAATAATAACTTTATCTCTGGTAACTTTCAATGCCTTTATAGTCTTCTTTTTATAAAAATGACTTACTTTTGTTTTATTTTGATTATCATTAGCATGGTATATTTTTATTCATCTTTCTACTTTTAATCAATGTGTTCTTTTGTATTCAAAGTGAGTTTATTGCAGACAACATATAGTGGGGTGTTAATTTTTGGTATGGTCTGAAAATCTCTGCATTTACACCACTGATGTTTAAAGTGATTACTGAAATGATTGGATTAATATCTACCTATTTGTTACTGTTTTCAATTTGTTGTCTTTATTCTTTGTTTTCATTTTTTCATGCACTATTTTTTGGCCTTGTGTGGTAAATTGAGCAACTTATTTTCCTATTTTTTAGCGTTTCTTAGCATATTAGGTTTTTTTCACTTTTTGAACTAGTTGTCCTAAAGTATGAAAAACAAATTTATAAATACTTCAAATTTACTTCCAAATAAACTGTATTGCTTCACAGTTAGTGGAGGTACTAATAATAATAAAATAATTCTAACTTTCCTCCTGTACTTTGTATTATTGCTCTCATAGGTTTTACTTACACATAAATATTTGTAAACATATATTGTTGCCATTATCCTTCTAAAAAAACTGTTATGTGTTAAACAAATTAAAATAAAGTTTTTATTTCACTTCCACTTATTTATTCTCTGGTGCTCTTCCTTTCTTTATGTAGATCACAGTTATGGACCTACAAAATTGTATTTCTTTCTGAAGAACATCTTTTAGCATTTTTTGCAAGGTCAGTCACTGCAAAATTTCCCTCAATACTTGTGTGTTTGAGAAAGTCTTTCTTTCCCCTTCATTTTGATAGATGATTTCTCAGGGTACAGAATTTTAGGTTGGTATCTATTTTCTCCTATTAACACTTTACTTCACTCCATTTCTTCTTGTTTGTGTAGCTTCTGAGAACTTGGATGTAATTCTTATCATTGCTCTTTTAGAGGTAAGGTATATTTTTCCTCTGGTTTCTTTCAAAACTTTTTTTAAACTTTGATTTTCTGCAGTTTTAATATGATATCCTAGATGTAGTGTTATTTTGTGTGTGTGTGTGTGTTTTTTTTCTGTATTTACCATATTCATGTTCTCTGCACTTTGTGGATCTGCTGTCTAGTGTCTGACATTAATTCGAGGAACTTCTCAGTCATTGTTATGACTATTACTTTAGTTCCTTTCTCTTTCTTTTCTCCTTCTAGGATTCTTATTAGGCATGTAAGCATATTTTATATCTTTTGTAATTGTCCCACAGTTCTTGAATATTTGATCTATTTTTGTCTTTATTTTGCATTTTTACAATATTTAGTAAGTTTCTATTGATGTATCCTCAAATTCAGAGATTCTTCCCTCAGCCATATCTACTCTACTGATGAGCTCTTCAAAATGTATTATGCATTTCTGTTATAGTATTTTTGGTCTTTGGATTTCTTTTTTTATTTTTTCTTAGGATTTTACTCTTTGTTTACATTGGCCATCTGTACTTGTATGCTGTCTACTTTACCCATTAGAGCACTTAGCATATTAATCATAGGTTTTCTTTTATTCCCAGGCTGATAATTTCAATATACCTGCCATGTCTTAATCTAGTTCTGATGCCTAGTCTGCCTCTTGAAATTGTGTATTTTGCCTTCCCTTTTGTCTTGCATTTTTTTCTTAATACCTGTATATTATGTGCAGGGTAAAAGAAATTGCAGTAAACAAGACTTGAATAATATGGTAAGTTGTGAAGGAGGGAAAAGGTTTCAGTCTTTTCAGTAAGCCATGCCTGTGAAATGTGTATTTCACAAGTAGTTCTTAGTCCTTCCCCGCCCCCCCCGCCATAGACAGAACAGAATGATTGGAGTTGAGAATTTTTCTTCTCCTATGTAGAGGTCTAGAGTCAGCTGGAGTTTATTTCTTTTCCCCTAGGTCAGTTAGATTCTAATAAAATCCCATTCCTTTTGACACTAGTAAAATAGTTTCTCTAGAAGGCAGTTTCCCTAGAAAGCAGGATTCATTAAAAAGTATAGAATGCTCTGGCATACGAGGTCTGTCCAGAAAGTATCTAGCCATGTAATGTGAAAAATAGAGACATTTTTCGAAGAATATACAAGATACAAGGAACATTGTACATAGGACAATGATGCCTTAGTCCCCTTCAAAGTAGGTACCATGGGACCTCACACAGTTCTCCCAGTCACCATCAGCTGCCCCACTCTATTTTCCTGAATCTCATCAATGGTCCAAAATCTCTCCCCTTTCAAAAGTGATTTTAGTTTTGGGAGATACCAGAAGTTGCAGGGCACCTAATTTGGGCTGTAGAGGCACTGAGTCACCTGGGTGATTCGATGTTTCAACAAAAACTCTGCACCAAATGTGATCCATGAGAGGGTACATTGTCCTGATGAAACTGCCAATCAATAGTTGTCCACAGCTGTGGCCTTCTGAATCATCTGAATAGTTTCTGCAGAGGAATGTTCAAGCTTAACACAAAATTTGATGCAGATCCATTGCTCTACTAGTTCAATCATTTTGAATGTGATGGCCACACAGTACTCATACTCACTCAATGGAATTTACTGCCCCCCACTGAGTCATTTTTCACACATGTGCACTCCAGTCCACTGTCCTTGGCTGCCAGGTTACATCAGTGTTGTGCAAACCATTCTTGTTATATTAACAATAGTTGGACATCTTCCAAATACACCTCATATATCAAAATGGTTCCTTTTCTTGTTTTGCTACCATAAACTTGAGAGAATTTTATTCTCTAATATCCACTGTGAGAATCTAGTTGAGCTTTCAGAGGTAAAAGTCACTGAAGTGACTGGGGCCCACTGGGTTTTTTATTTCACAGACTTGCTCAAACTAAACCTCCAGCAGTTCATCAAATGCATCTACCTTTTCTAACCCTGATACTGCTCCCCATGGAGTTTTGTTCATGGGATCCTGCTCCAGTAAATTTAGTTATCTTTATTTAGCTTTCTGTCTCTCCAATTTTGGGGACATCGGTTTTCTCTGTAACCTCATTTCTTTGTTTTATCTAAGAAGAATTATTGATTTTTATTTGTTCAGCTTTTTATTTGATAAAATAGAGTGACAACTTCCAAGCTCCTTATATACTGGACCTGAAATTGAAAGTCCTCTTATATTTTTAAGGAATAAAAATATATTGTACAATCTATGTTTGGTTAGAAAATTGATAAGTAAAAATATTCTAATTTACTTAAATTAGCAAATATTTTGAATTTTACATGAATAAATACTTAGGATTAATGCAAAATACTGATTATGCTTAGTTTGATATTCAATTTATACAAAAATATCATAACAAGCAGAAATATTTGAAATATAAACACATTTATATAATATACATTTATATATAATATAATTTATATATTATATCTTATATATATATATTTATATGTTATATAAATATATATGTTATATAAATATATATATGTATACATATCTCCAGAGAGAGAAAGGGAATTTAGGTTTTAAACTTTCTATATTCTTTCACTGATTGCTTCTAGATCCAGTATTACAGGTTTATAATCATTGCAATGTTATAATATATTTTGTTATATTTCATAGAGTGAATGGTAACTATTCTACTAGCACTCAATTACACTAATTTTAAAGGAATTTCTTGGCCACTTCAGCATACTTATTATTTGCAGTTCAACTTCAGATCTTTTTGTCAAAACCCATCCTGCCCCCAAATATCTTTTGGGGATATTTCACTTCAATTGATTTAAATTCATCATGCAACTTGGGAAGAATTGACATCTTTACAATACTAAACCTTCACTTCAAGCAGTGTGGTAATTTTTTAGTTCTTTAAACATAATTTTGTTCTTCATTAAATTTCTATAAATATGACATTGGTAAAGCATATTTCTTGAAAAATTGCCATACTTGTTTTTCCTTTACAATTGACAAGAGGATCTTATATACACTATTATATAAAGATACACAAACACACATGCATACATATAAATACATTATTGTTGCTGGGATATAAGAAAGCTATTAATTTTCATATGTTTATTTGTTATAAGAAGTTGCAGTCAACACTCATTAATTCTCATGAAGTTTTACAATAATAGATGACTCTGTATTAATAACATAATTATATACAAATACATATATCTCTACTTATTCTATTCTTTGATCTTATTCTTATTTTCCTTAATTTGCTAAACTCATGCAAACTCTTAGAAAAGAAGAAAAACAAAGTGTCAGTAAAGGTCATACTTTTGGTATTTCAAATGTTAGTAGGGGTATGTATACTCTTTACCAATTCATGTAATGTTGGCTCCTGGGCTGGTTTGAGATAGATATTTATCATGTTTAGGAGGTATTCTCTTCATTAAGATTATTTTCCCTTTAAATTATGTATGGATGCTGAATTACATCAAATATCTTTTGAAACATAATAATAGTAATGATAATTATAAAGTTTAGGCTTCATTGTGGGTACCCTCCTTTTTCTTCTTTCTCTTTTTTCACTTTCGCACTAGCCTATGACAATGTGGCCTAGGCCTGGTCAACACCAGGCATTAGGAGCAAGAGCTGTGAAAACAAACTCTACAGTATTGGGCCTTTACATGGGATTAGCAGGAATATGCACAATAACTAGCAAACAAGGGCAAACTTATTTGAAAGAGAAATTTTCATATCTCTAAGGTTATTCCAGGCTTTATTGGATTTTTCTGCCTTATCCCCATCTTTTCATATTTCCATCTCCAGTTAATAATATGACAAAATAGAGAAAATATGACAAATGTCTATTTATTTGTTCATATTTATTAGCTGTGGGTGGTAATTGTGTGTTCAAAGATTATAATGGGGTGAATGGCCAAGACTCTAGCATTGTCTATGTGGTCACTATTACTAAAAAGGTCAAACAAATCTCTTTTTTTTAACTTCTTGATTCTGATGCTTAAATTGGTCAATTGATTGACTGTCTCTGTCTTTCTGATTCCTTTTTAATCTATCTCTATTCCTTTGTTCCTTTTTTTCACATCTCATTCTCTTAGCAATGAGAAGTGGTCACATTTTTATACTAAGAGGACACCAATATTTGAAGCCAAAATTTTATAAGATCTTCATTTTTTATTTGATTAAGGTGATCTTTTTTAGGCTTCTCCACTGTAAAGTTTTCACCTTTTTCATTTGTAATTAGGAAGTTTCACAGGAAGATACATTGGATTTATGTAAATATCCTATTTCACCTAATTCTTATTTATTAATTATTTAATATTTTAATGGAGTCATAGTTTTATTTTATTCAATAGGTTATAATATATTACTACTATAATTTATTTTAAAGCAACAATTACACCCCCTCCCAGTTTGGTAATGGGAGTTCCTGCACAGTAGGTATTTCCAAACTTATCTTGTATTTTCCTTGCTTTAGTCCTAAATCTGCCATATCCCTAAGGAGCCCTTTCAGTTGGAAATGGTATTTGCAAATTAAGATTTGAGTACTAGGTGGACTCATTATTGTTGTGTACAGCTACTCCTAAACCTTCTTATTAGACAGAGCAAGGAAATACTCGTAGGTGTACACACATGCACACACACACACACACATTTTTAATCTAGTATCTGATGATTACAGGAGGACTTCAACAGAATTTCTTTGGTAGGGAATGGGGGAGGAAGGAAGCCAACAGTTAAGGTCATAATGTTGGTATTTCAAATGTTAGTAAGGGTATGTTATAATTATTACTATTATTAACATGTTATAATGAGGAACATGACTTAGAAAAGAGCCAGATATGTATGCAGAGCAACTTTTCTGGGAGGTTTGAGACCTTACTAGGTGAATCTATCTGAAAGCCCCTGGAGGTATCCATGGAACTAGAAAATACAATCAATGATGTGAAGGGGAGACCAAGCTAAAAAACAAACAATGAGAAAAAGAACAATGATCAGGGAAAATTGATAATTTAAAAGGATAGACAACAGGGATTTCATTGAAGAAATACCCTAAAAATAAAACAAATAATACAGGGAGACAAAAAACCAATTCTATTGTCCCAGAGAATACCTGAATACGAATACCGATTATCAGTGAAAGAGTAAACATAGACCAACACCTAGAAATCCAAGTAAAAATCTTCATCTTGTGTCATTACTGCTAGCTACATACACATATATATGTAAATATGCACATAAGTAATTAATATCAACACTAGACACTGGTCCATAAGCTAAGAGCTGTTTCTGGTGTCCACAATCTCCTCTGCTGATTTGTGAAGAAGCCACATTTTTCCCTTGACTTTCTGGGGAGGTGCTCCATATCAGCCTTGGTATTCTTTCAAAACTTAATCCCATCTGTAAAATATGTAGAAGAAATTCTTAAAATTTTCCATCATCAGAGAGACACTTTTCTCTAACTTAAAGCACTGAGTCAAGTTTTATGATTATAGTGTTGATGATTTTACTTTTCTCTCATTTTGAATGCCCTTTGGGAAATGATTTATTTTGTAATTGGGAAGGAAAGGATTACATTTTCTCCTCACATTATTCAATTTTCATTGACATCTATTTAATCTTTGTACAATATTTCCTTTTAACTCCTTTAATATTATGAAGAAAATGTCACAGCCACAACATGCAAAAGTAGATTAGTCCTAATGTTGCTTTTCTTTTTTAAAAAATATTTTATTTACTTATTTTTACAGAGAGGAGAAGGGAGGGAGAAAGAGAGGGAAAGAAACATCAACATGTGGTTGCTTCTCATGTGGCCCTTACTGGGGACCTGGCCTGCAACCCAGGCATGTGCCCTGACTGGGAATCGAGCAAGTGACCCTTTGGTTCACAGGCCAACACTCAGTCCACTAAGCCACACCAGCCAGGGCCTAATGTTGCTTTTCTTGTACTATATTTTTCACAACAGATTAAGACCAGTCATCATCCATTTGTGAAGAATTACTTCATGAGGACAAGTGGTCACTGGTTATTTGGTTTAAATTTCACCAAGGGTGAGCCCTGTATAATATACTAGGTATACAAATAAAACCTTCTTGTTTTTCTCTGACTCATTTAGAATGGTAGATGTCAAATATTCCCAAGATGTCAATGGCAGTATCACTTTACATAATGTTTCTGTCCTTCTTTTAAAAACCTCTACAAAGTTTTACTTTGTTTTGTTTTAGTGACAGCATTGTGGTTAATAGAACATTGTCAGGAATTAAAAACAGGAGTTGACTTCAAGGCCAAAAGCTGAAATTCTAATATCAAAAGCTGATCAGAATGCCAGATTTCTTGAAAATTGTAATGAATTCTTGTGAAAATCCAGATTTCAAAAAGGTCCAAAAATATCTGTACTGTGAAGATATTATTTTCTATACAAAAAAATAAACTATAGTTTACAAGAGGTACATGAGAAGAAGTTCTAGAGTTTTCAGCTGTTACTACAAGATTGACTAGCTAAGGTTATATTGTTTAGAAATTTACTATACCAAGGGTCCAAAACTTAGTTTGGGGACACATATTCATGCATTTATACTTATTTGAAATTTTATAAAATATGTAATATTTTATGCCTCAATTTATTTATTTGAAAAATGAAATTATTTTCTGTCCTGCTCTCTTCTCAGGGTTATTTTGAGAATCAGACATATTAAGGCAAATTAATATTTTTGTTAATTAAAAAAGAAACACTGTATAAATAACTGGTATTATTTGCTTCTATTATTATACTAGTATCGTCCCAAGATTTATGCTGTAAGCTATTGCAAATTTCAGCTTATGGGCCTAAAATTCAATTCTGCAATTTTTGAAATGTTAGTTTATGCCTAAAATCTCAGAAATACAAAGTTATATTTGAAACAAAATATCTGAGGTTAAGTTAAGAAATGATGACATCATAGTTGGTTATGTAACACAAAATTAGATGAATCTAATAACTGAATTAGATTTGGGAAACGATTGGTCAAATGGTCTAAACCTTTTAGCTGTGTAAAAATTCATACGAATGAAATTCATTCAGAGGCCCACTACAAGAAAGAAATAATCAGTGGCTCCAATGAAGCAATGGACCTATAATAGTCCTACTTGGTTTCTTCAGCATGTGTGAAAGAGCTCAGCTTGGAAACCACTCATCTTCAGAATGCTTTATTTAGCCAAAGGATCTTTGCTCAGGTATGCCTTGCAGAGAAGTATAATATCAACAATACGTAAATGAGTCATTGGCTTCTGGTCTAGGAAGCAGCATAGGTAAACATGACTCACTTTCTTGCACAACTATATCAAAATTACAACTAAACTACAGAATAAACATCATTCAGAACCATCAGAAGTCAAACTGAATGGAAGTCTGACAACTGCGGAACTTTTAAAAACCGCATTCATCCAGATTGGTATTAGGGGTAGAGACATGGAACAGGCTGGTCCCACATCCATGTGTGGTGGATAAACTTCAGGAGGATATCTCAGGAGCAAAGAGTCCCAGCCCTAAACCAGGCCCCCCAGCCAAGGGTTCCAGTGCAGAAAGATAATTCTCCATAACTACTGGCTTCCAAAACTAATGGGGATTGAGTTGGTAGAAGAAACTTCTGGAGTCACAATTAGTTCTTCTTAAAGAATCCATACACAAACTTAGACTCACTCCCTCTGAGCTCCAGCACTGGGGTAGCAACCCGAAAGACACCAATGGCATACAGGGAGGAACTGAAGTGTCTGGCATCAAAGCAAGAGCTTGAGGACAGCTTTCTCTCAGACAGAATGGCAAGCAGAGGCCATTTTCCCTTTTCTGAACCCTCCCCCCAGAGATACACAGAATCGGCAGGCAGGTACCATATTAGAGATTTCATCAGCCTGGATAACACTCTTTGTCTCACTCTGGAGATCCCCCAAGACTCCATCCCACCCAACTTAAAGGCCCACCCAGCAGTAAAGTGACTTGTTCATATGAATGGCTGATGATGGCTCATACTTCACAACTTCCTAAATCCTCTCAAATAAGCAACAGCTGGCCTTAGTGAGCCCTCAGCCCTCATGCCACTTGCTAAGTGGCCCCAGACCTGGCACTAGCAGCAGTCAGCCTAGTGTCACAGCTTGCCTTCACCTGGAAATGTCCAACATAGCACAAGTACCAGCCATCTTAGATTGCATTATAGCTTAGGCAGGGTGGCCCTGGTAGAAACTCATACAGGGGCTGAAATTGCCCGGCATCACCCTATCATTGACCTGCCAACATCAATTAAGGTTCAACTGCCAGACGAGGAGTATTCAGGCCACACAAAGGGCATACACTGAGTACTCAGCTTAGGTGATAGGGGAGGATGTGCCACTGGACCCTACAGGACATCTACTACATTAGACCATATTACCAAGACAGGGAGTCATAGGGGCTCTACCTAATGCATAGAAACAAACACAGGAATCCTGCTGAAATAAGGAGACAAAGAAACATGGCCCAAATGAAAGAATAGATCAAAACTCCAGAAAAAAATTAAACAAAATAAAGACATGCATTCTGTCAGATGCAGAGTTCAAAACATTGGTTATAGGGATGCTCAAGTAACTTAGTGAAGGCCTCAACAGCATGAAAAGATCCAGTCAGAAATGAAAGCTAGATTAATTGAAATAAAGAAAAATTTATAGGGAAATGACAGTACACTGGGTAAAGCAAAGAAACAAATCAATGATTTGGAACGTAGAGAAGCAAAAAACAACTAATCAGAGCAATAAGAAGAAAAATAATCCAAAAATATGATAATAGTGTAAGCAGCCTCTGGGACAGCTTCAAGAGGTCCAACATTCTCATCATAGGTGTGCCAAAAGGACAAGAGAAACAGCAAGAAGTTTAAAATTTATTTGAAAAAACTTCCCTAATTGGGTAAAGGAAACAGACATTCAAGTCTAGGAAGCACAGAGAGTCCCAATTATGATGGATGAAAAGAACCCCACAGCAAGACACATCATAATTAAAATGTCAACAGTTAACGATAGAGAATATTTTTTTAAAGATTTTATTTATTTATCTTTACAGGGGAAGGGAAAGAGAGAGGGAGAGAAATATCAATGTATGGTTGCCTCTCCTGCATCCCCTGCTGGGAACTGGCCTGAAACCCAGGCACATGCCTTGACTGGGATTCGAACCATGGTTGTTTGGTTCGCAGGCCCATGTTCAATCCACTGATCTACACCAGCCAGGGCAAAAGATAGAAAATCTTAAAAGCAGAAAAAGAAAAGCAGTGAGTTACCTAGAGAGTTCCCACAAGACTGTCAGCTGATTTCTAAAAAAAAAAAACCCTTGCAGGCTAGAAGGGATTGGCAAGAAATATTCAAAACCATTAAAAGCAGGGACCTACAACCAAGATTGTTCTATCCAGTGAAACTATCATTTAGAATCAAAGGGCAGTAAAGAGCTTCCAAGATAAGAGAATAAACTAAAGCAGTTCATCATCACCAAAACATTATTATATGAAATGTTAAAGGGACATATTTAAGAAAAAGAAGATCAGAACTATGAACAATAAAATGGCAATGAATACCTATATACCAACATTTGAATCTAAAAAAATGCACTAAGGAAACATGAAAAACAGAGAGAGAATCATGGATACAGAGAGCGTTTTGATGGTTACCAGATGGAAGGGCAGTGTGGGGGAATGGGTGAAGAGGTGAGAGGATTAAGAAGTACAAATGGGTAGTTACGGAATTGCCACGGGAATGTAAAGTACAGTATACAAAATGGAGTGGCCAAAGAACTTATATGTGTGACTCACGGACATAAACAATGGTGTGGGGGTTGCCTGAGAGAGTGGGGGGAAAATTGGTACAATGGTAATAACATAATCAATAAAAAATAATTGAAAATAATTTTAAAAAGAAAAACAAAAAAAATTAACAACCGGAAGTAGAAGGGAACCTTTTCAATTTGATAAAGAGCATCTATGAAAAATCCACATATAACATCACACTTAATGATGAAAGACTGAAAGTTCTCTTTCTGTGATCAGAAACAAACAATGATGTTTACTCTTGCCTTTTTTATTTAACATTATAATGGAGCTTCTATCCAGGGCAATTACACAAGAAAATAAGTGTACTAAAATGAGAAAATATGACAAATTGCTTTTGCAAATCATGCAAAAGAATTGACAATGAACATTGCCGGGGTTCTACCCAGAGCCTTGGAAGAGGTCTGTGGAGATGATGACCCTTGAACCTAAAGGTTAGCTTCACAGTACGTTCTACTCTGAACTGTAATGTAATGTTATCACACAATGGAAATCTATGTGGAAATGAAAATGAATAAGATATAGCTACAGTCAACAGTATGTGTAAGTTTTCAAAATATAGTGTTGAGGAACTGGCCAGGTAGCTCAGTTGGTTGGAGGATCACGCCATATTGTAGGTCCAATCGCCTCTGAGGGCACATATAAGAATTAATCAGTTAATGCATAAATAAGAGGAACAACAAATTCTCTCTCTCTGTCCTTCCCTCCATCCCTTCCTCCCTCTCATCCTGTATTTATAAAGATTAATCAATCATAAGAAATATAATGTCGAACAGAAGTCAAACGCAAAATAATATGTAATGTTTTGAGTGAGTTAAATAGTGTCTCCCAAAAATTCATGTCTATCTGGGATATTGCAATGTGTTCTAATTTGGAAATAGGGTCTTCCAGATCTAATTAGTTGAGTATCTTGAGGTGAGATCATGCTGAATTTAGTGTGGGCCCTAAAGCCAATGATTAGCATCTTTATAAGAAAAAGAAAAGAAGATTTGAGACATAGAGGCACAGGGAAGAAGGCCACATAAAGATGGAGGCAGCAACTGTGATGCTGCCACAAGCTAAGGAATGCCAGGAGCCCCAGAAGCTGGAACAGGTAAAGGAGGATCCTCCACAGAGCCTCTAGAAGGAGCATGGCCCTACCAACACCTTGATTTTGGACTTCTGGTCTCTGGAATTGAGAAAATAAATCCCCATTGTTTTAAGCCACTGGGTTTGTGGTAGTTTGTTGTGGCAGCACCAGGAAACTAACAATCTGTATTATTACATTTCTAAATGCTAACAACAATAAAAATAAAAATAAAGGAGTCACTGCTACAGTTGGGTGGGTTAGAGTCCATTTAATTTGTGCCTCCCAGTTGTTAGTAACCCTGAGGTGAAGAGTTTTGTAGAGCACAATTTGGAAATTGATCTAGTTCACTCTTTCACTCAGTCCCAGAATCACTTCTATAAGATTTTTGTCCATCATCTATTGTCTACTGTTTTCTTTCACTTCTTAAAAAGATAGTATGCCCTAATGTCCAACAATCTGGTTGTTTGAAAATGAATCCTTAGGTGGGGTTGAAGACTCATCCCCTACAGTGGAGGTCTCCTGCTTCTAGTTCTTTCATCAGGAGCAACTCAGACACAGTCTCCCTCTCTTGTCCATGGCTGCTTCCCCTTGACTGTATGTGGACAACTGTCATGGACCCTCTGGGTTTCCTCTTACATGCAAACATATCTAGCTTTCTATTTTTTCCAACCTCCTCATTACCCTAGCTACCTTCCATAGGATTAACAGTTATTTGTCACTATATTTCTTAAAATTTGAGACTCAGCCTTGAACCTAACACTGCAGATTTGGTCTCCTTGGCACATATTCAATAGAAGGGTTACAACTCACAAAATAGACTATATCAACTATTGAGGCAATTTACTATAGTTTAGCACTAGTTTCTAACTGAAAATTATTCAATAAACAATACATTAGTCTATGATTTGCTACTAAGTGTGGGAAGTATAATATTATTATTATTAGAGCATGTTACAAGGGGATGATGCTATAATATTTCTTGCCTATTCATTTTAATTTCCCCTTGGGTTTTGCTTTATCCTTTTGACTCTGTTTTAATGCCTACTGAACTATATATTCACTCCTCTAATAATTATCAAGGTGGCCCTACGACCTTACTAGATGTTGGCATTTTTCATCTTTGGTAATCAGGGATAACATTTTATAATTGAATTTTTTACTGGCCAATGGAGTTTGCCTGGGTCCAATAACTTGGTAACCAAGCTAGCATTGCAGAGAAGCCTAGAACATGTGTAAAGACATTTTATCACCTTCAGAGTTATGAGCTTCATAATAAATAAATACATATGTATATATATTTTTTAGAATTTTCAATGTAGGAATTTTTGCCTTTCACAATATAACCATTCAATGTCCTTTTAGCATTCAAGATGAAGATATTTTGAAATAATTAAACATTGCAATTATATCAAAGAGCTTAGAAGAGTCTACAAGTATAGTAGCAATTGATTAGGTATTTTTTAAAGTTCCACATATATAAAAATATTTACACTCATTTTAAGCACTCTTTCTTGAGTTTTTGTAGAATTTGTGAGCTTTGAAACACAAAAGAAAGAAAAGAGAAGTAAATAATTTGTCAAAAGATGGGTATCATTCCCCTATACAGTGACAATTGAAATCTTTTACTGAAAACCTGTAGCAGCTTGAATAGCATTTGAACCATCTCACTTTTGCAATTATTTCTTTTTTTACCCAGATCACACAATGCGGTAATTCTAAAACCTCTGAATGGAAATTGCTGCCATTATTTGAGATCATTCTGTAATCTCTCTAAGCCATCAGTAGCACTTCAACTTCCTATCTTTTTATAATTTTAAATCAACAATAACATCAGTGACAGTGCTGGATGAGCTATCCCCAAATAATAAAATTCAAGAAGGGGATGCCTATCTACAAACTTGGATAATACCAGAGTTGTCTTCTTATTCATGCAGACATAAATTCCTTCATCTCTCTCTCTTACTGTCAGCTCAGGAACTATCCCATTTAAAGCAGAAGTTACCTTGCAACAAAGGGACACAACATTTTATTTATAATGAATAGCATAATGTAAACATTTAGAATTCACATGTAGTTTTCAGTATATCAAATCTTAAAATTTTCCCCATAGCATGTCAATAAGTCAGAAGGAAAAAACATTAGTGAAAAACAAATTTCAGGGGTGAAGATATTAAAACATTTCTAAAGTTATGTTGAAACATTTTTATTTTGTCAGCTATCAAGAGATGGCTACACGTGTTGTGTAACAATCAAGCCAAACTGCACTTGTATGAAATCTTACTATTTCTTATGGTTGTGTCCAGCATATCACCCTTTCTACTTTTGTTTTTCATAAAATCAATTCTCCCATTTCATCCTCAGACTCCCTTCTTTGGGAGCCAAAGCAAGTGGCCCTTCTTTTGAGCAAACTACTGTGCTTTGAAAGGATGGTAGAAAGGATTCTTAAGTCGTAGCTCTCAGGGAGACTCCAAAGATGGAGCACTTGAAATGTTGAAGTTGAAAGGAAGTTTGGAGAGGAAGATACCATCTTGTCTCTATTAAAATTGACCTTTCCCAAACAATCCTAGAACAGGGCAGCTAACCATTCTCATCCTAGGAGATACTTGAGAACTGTATGTCTTTCAGGACTGAGCATGACATACGATTAAATAAACAGATACTGCACTGACATATGTTAAATGATAATTGTGTTGCAGGGTCTGATTTAAGTTTGACATGTATTAACTTTTCTAATGCTCACCACAACTCCATGAAGGGCATGATGTTATTAGTGAAAGGCAGCACAGTGTACTAGATAATGTCACAGTTCTAGGACAGAAATGCCACTAGGGGTATTCCTAGGAGTATAAGCTTGGGGTATAACCTCATCACTTAATGACAGATTCTTCCTTTGTGGAAGCATCAGCTCTCACTGTTTTTCTCCTGTTTGCAGACAAGGCAACGGAGATTGAAGACCTACTCACAGTCACATGGTAAGTAGGAAGCCAAAATCTGCGTACTTGACCTCTCTCTACCCTGCCTCTGGCAATTATGTTTATAAAATATTGTTTTCTATTTTTTAATTTTATCCTTGTGAAATGGTATCTATAACTGTGTTTCTACCATTAGGATATAATCATCAGATGGTTTAAGCAGAAAATAGCAGTTATCTATACATTTAGGTCAGTTGTTCCCAAAATTTTCCAGATGTTCGTCTCCCTCCCAGAATAGGTTCCTGATATAGACTCACTGGATATGAAATATGTGAAAGGCATATTGATCAGACCTGGGATGTTGTTTTTGTTAGCCAGCGCAGCATAACTAATTAGCCCCAAACTTAATAGTCTGAAACAACAATAAATATCATTGCCTTGTAAGACATCTGGGCATCAGAAATCTAGGAGGAATTTTTTCTGGGTTGTTCTGGCTCAGGAGCTCTCATGATGTTGCACCCAGGATGCTGGCTGAAGGTGTACTCGGGCAAAGGCTTGACTGGTGTTGGAGGATCTATTTCCGACATGACTGACTAATGTGGCTAATGGGAGATGGCCTCAAATCCTGGCCAAGTGGACCTGTCTTTAGAGCCATATGAGTATTTTCAAGACATGGTAGCTAGCTTCTCCCCAAACAAATGGTGAAAGAATGGGAGAGAAAAGAAAAAGCCACCATATTACATACTATTACATTTGTTGTATCATAGTGGTCCCACAGACCAACCTTGATATTATGAAGTAGTGGTAGGGAGAATTACACCAGATGTTACACAGGAGTCAGAGATTATCAGGGATCTTCTTGAGAGTTGGCAGTCACAACCACTGTCTTATCTTTAAAGAACAAGTCATTCTATTGCAGGAATGGACAATTAGCCTATATAACCACAGGTTTTCTAAAACTTACTATGGCACTAAAGAGTATATATTCTGGGTCAATTTTATACCCATTAGTGAGAGCATGTAATTTATCCAGATGTCTTCTCTTCACTCTTCCTCATAGATCCTCTCCTGCACAGACAGAAAAGATTGAGAAAGAAATTAACCTGAACTGAGTCTCAGGTAATATTTTTTTAAAAAGCAGGCAAAGGAGATGGAGGAAAGCATTAAGAACAGGGATTCGCGTATAGAATTTGAGAAAAACAGAATGTAATGTTTGGTGTAGTTCCTTATCACAGAAGACAGGGTGTAATTTAAAGAACAGGGAGCAAAATTGAAAAAACAAAATTCAGGATCCAATCTGAAGGATTTTATATGCCACACTGTATGATTTGTCTTTGTAAGCAATGAGAAGCTGGAGGATTTCAAGTTCATTAGTGACATTACACAATTACATTGTAAGAATACCTGTCTAGCCATGGTGGAGGATGGCTTGAGGAATGTAAGACCAGAGCCCCAGACCAGTTAGAAGATCATGAAAACTGTGTATGCAGATATGAGTCTTCCAGTCAGGCAGAGCTAGCAGTGGTGGAGAGTATGGGATGAATTTACAAAATGATCAGAAGAAAGGACCAACAGAATTTGGACCAGGAGAGTAGACCAGGATTCTGGAAGAGAGTGTGAACTTAAAGAAAATCTTAAAATTGTGATTTCTTCAATTGGAAAATTGTTTCTAATGTCTTTTAGTGTTCTTACAAAAATTAGAGAATATGTAAGAAATTCCTAGCACACTGCCTGGCATGTGGAAACACAATAAATTGTAACTATAAGTAAATATAAATGAAAAAATCAAATAGTAAATAAAAATCATTAGAAAGAACACTCCTCTATGTTTGTGTATATATGTGCATGTATACCAATAAAAAATAGCACAAATATTCTACCTAAAAACTATAGAAGATTTATTTTAAGAATACTATTTATTAACTATATGAAAAGAATATTTTTTTCCAGAAAGGTACCATGCTTGACAAAGCCACAAATGCCAAGGTTGAGGTCTAATGGAAACTAGAAAATTAGAATAAAAATAATAGAAGTGGCATTTGATTTACAGGATGTCTATGAAGTTTGGAAATATAGATAAATATGCATAATGTTGTCAAGGACACATTTAATTTGTGGAAAAATATGTGTCCAGACTTTCTGGACCTCTTGTACGTGTATATGTCTGTATTCTAACATTAATAAAATATAAATATATAAAGCACATATAAAATATAAATAAATAAATATATATATATATATAACACACTGAATAAGAACTATAGAAGGAATTGACTCTTAAACCAAGCAAAATATGCTGGTGTTAAAACATTGCTCCATTAGACCATCTTCAAAATTACACTCTTCATTTTTCAGAAAACTCTACTGCATTGACATGGAAATTGGTTGGGAAAGATTTTCCTCCATATTTTTTTTTTGTTATTTAGACTGTACTTTATTTTAACTTTTGGAACTAGCCCCAACTATTTGAAATTTAATGTGTTTTAGACTTGTCTTCTTCCTTGTTTTATTTTTTCTTGTCTTGGAAAAATGGGTAGCATATAAAATGAATTCTGTCTCTTTGACGTTTTCAAAAATTATTTCCATACTTCAGTGCCCATTTTGCTGCCTTCAATTTCTTGGCACAAGCTGAGAAGGTGGAGTTTGCTTGCTCTGTTCTTACATTCTATGTCTTCCATTTGCTCACATGTCCACTCTAGGGGGTGACTATATTCAGCTGTTCTTTTTGGTTAAAGGTACTAGATTATATCATGCATAGAGCACACAAATATAAAATTGTTAGACTGTCAACTGCCAAGGAAAAGCAATGATGGTAGAGAATTTTGCCTTATTTCAGTTTCAAGAGAAATGCCCCAACACTTTGCTGCCCATGGTCTTAATGCCATATAGTAGAACTCTCAAGGACAAATCCTAGCAGATCCTAGCAGACGCCACTACCTCTTCAAAAGGTAGAGTTTCTTGAACTTATCCTCCTGGGTTTGAAAACCTTGATTTCTTAATATTTTTGTTTTGTATCCCCCTTTAAAAATGAGTCATCAAGAATATAAAATGTAACCAGCTGTATGGCATGCAAGAATATGCATTATTTTAATACACTCAATAATTCAGAGAGGCAAACTTTATGTATGTAGTTTCATTGCAGCTCTGGGTCCTTTAGGCCTTTCTTTCCTTCTTCCTGCCTCCAGTTTCTCTTCTTTTCACTGACTCAGTTACTTCTTAGGCCTATATTAAATTCTTTTCTTTCTAGCTCCTAAGGAAACATGTCTGTTTTTCTTAGTTAGTGGATTTTTACTTCCCTTTCAGGTCTACTTGTAGAAGCTTCTGAACATCTTTAGCAGCATAGGCCTTGTGGTTTTCCTGGACCAGAAATTTTCCTAACTGCTTCTGTTAGGAGGATGGCTTGTTATCCTGGGACAACTCCAATCCCAATTTATGTGTTTCTGAAGTGATTATTAAAAGTGGACAATTTCAGTCTCAAAAATATTCTGGTTTGGGCAATAAATTATATGATTACTTTATTCACAAGGACATCTTTCTTATCAGCTTTCAAACGTTAGTAAGGAGGCAGTTGTGGGCATTACTTATTGAGATTTCACTTCCTGTTAAAACAGAACATGGTGTCATATGTCATACAAGATTCTTATCCATCCATGATTTGAGGTGAATATCATCTCCATTTTTCTACTGAGGAAGCAAATGCTCAGAGAAATAAAGTAAGTTGCCCAAGGACATCCAGACAGCTAATTATTAATTATTAATTATTTGGTTCTGGTTAACTAGAGCCAAATCTTCCTTACTTCATTGATTATTCCTTTCACAGGTCTTTGGCTCCACTGTCTTTCTAGTCATCATGGGCCCACAACCAAATTTGTCCTTGGTTTGTGGTGCCCTATTTTTTTCTTTTGTTACTCTTACTTCTGTTTTTCCTCTAATTTCTGGAGGTAATCTTGGAGGTATGCTATTTCTTCCCTTAATTTCTGTGATTTGTGATATGCATGATATGCTGATGCATATAGAGTTCTGTCCACCTGCAAAGATCTAGAAAAGATGCTCAGGAAATCTTAGTTGGAAGCAAGGTTACTGCCCACTCTCCTACAGTCACATAGCTCTGCAGAACTAAAGAGTATCTATAAAAGGAATTCTGAAATTGGAACCCTCAACAATCTCAACTATAGTAATTTGCAACAGAGGGAGCAAAGGACCTGTAAACAGGTAAGAAACCATGTAGAATAGTGGGAAAGTAACTTAGGTCATTGTTTCTTAACTTCCTCATCTGGTAACCAGGAGCAAAAGATATAACTCACACAATGTGCCAAATGTAGCATATGAAATATAGGAAGAGAACATGCCTCTATTTACATCTTCTTTGAGAGGTTTGGGTAAAAAGAGAGAAATAAATATGAATTGCGAATTTATAAACTAAATTAGGATTTTTTTAATTTAAAACAATAGCACTTGGCCTCATGCAGTAAATATGTATGCCAAGATCAGTAAGTATTTGGCCCTTCAAGCCCTGGAAAGATTATGTCCACTCCAGTGTAAAGACAGCTTTCCTGTGGAATGCAACAGGGAGGTTCCCTAGGAGTTGCTCCCATTAGGTAAGGCCCACAGAGCCCAACTCAGTGAGAGGGTGACATTATGTTTTCTCTAGGTTGGGTAGGCTTACCTGGTCTGAGCATACTGACTGTGCCTTAGCCTCCAGAGGAAACATTTTCCACTGAGCCCATGGAAGTAATAATGAAACTAGTCTGCCTAGGTCAGGGCTGGTGAGAAATCATCTTTTCTTACAGTTGCATAGAAGATCAGGAGAAAGTGTGTATTGGATTGAATCTCTCCACCCAAGAGCAGAAGTGGGCAGTGTAGGTGGTAAAGCAGAAGCAAAGAACAGAGCCTGAATAGAAATTGGAAGCAGGAGGTTGGCAGCCACAGTCAGACCAAAGGGAAAGGGCAGCCTTCAGTGACCTCTCCAGTCTTATCATCTCTTTCCATCAGGTGGCTTCCACAGTGCCTTAAAGGCACCTGGAAACTGCAAACCACAGGTAAACCTGAGAGATGGAGAAATACCTCATTTTCCAGAATTCCTCTAAAGGCATTATCCTGTTAAGAGAAAATTCTTTAATGAGAGTTTGTGGTAGAATTTGAATCTGAGCCTGGGTATGCATCAGAAACACTTTTGTGAACATTAAATGAGGTACATGTCAAGTGCTTAGAACAGTGCTGGGCACCACAGTGAGTGCTGTGTATTTGCTATTTATTATTCCTGCTGTCATATCATTGCTATTGTATTACCATTTGCCACAGACTGGTGTGCCAAATTTTCTAAGTCTCCTCTTCTAACTTTTGTATGGCTAATATGGAAATGCTTTACCCTATTCTATTTTCCTTCTTTTTTCCAGCTTTACTGAGATATGATTGGCATATAACATTGTGTAAGTTTAAGGTGTATAAGTGTGATGATTACCACAATAAGGTTAGTTAACACATCTATCACCTCACGTAGTTATCTTTTTTATATGTGTGTGGGAAGAACATTCAAGATCTGCTCTCTTAGAGACTTGCAAGTATACAATACAATATTGTTAATTATAGTTGCCATGTTGTATATTAGATCCCCATGACTAATTCATCTTATAACTGGAAGTTTGTACCCCTTGACAAACATCTCCTCATTTCTCTCACCCCTAGCCCCTGATACCACCATTCTACTCTTTGTTTCTGTGAGTTTGGAGTTTTTAGATATTACATATAGGTGAAGTTATGTAGTCTTTGTCTTTCTCTGTATGACTTATTTTACTAATTTTTTGTTTTATTTTTAATTAATTTAAACTATGCAAAGTTTATGAATAATGTCCTTGTAAAATTTTTAAATATTATAGATGAGGCATAAGCCCTTACTACCCCAAGTATAGAGTTTCTCCCTTCTTCACAGAAATAACTATATTATTCAACTTGTATATGTACAGCCAGAAAATATACTCGTAGAATACTCATATGAATACTCATATGGATGCATTTTATATTCCTCTATTTAAACAAATAGAGGAATATATGAACATATGAGGCCTGTCCAGAAAAACTCCAACCATTGTTAATATACTGAGAATAATTTGTGCAGCATCAGTGTAAACTGGCAGCCAAGGAGATTGGCCTGAAATGTACCTGCATGAACAATGATGACTTCACTGTACTAGTCAGTGGGGGTCATAGATGCCAGTGAGCGAGCATGTGTACTGTGTGGCCATCACATTCAAAATGACTGAGCTAGTAGAGCAATGAACCTGCATTAAATTTTGCATTAAGCTTGAACCAGAGAAACTATTCAAATGATGCAGAAGGCTACAGCTTTGTGCAACTGGTGATTGGCAGCTTCATCACAACAAGGCTCCCACTCATGCATCATGTCTTGTACAGAGTTTTTTGGAAAAACATTAAATCACCCAGATGACTCAGCCTCACTACAGCCTAGATTTGGCACTCTATGACTTCTGACTTTTCTCAAAAATAAAATCACCCTTGAAAGGGAAGAGATTTCAGACCATCAATGAGATTCAGGAAAATATGATGTAACAGCTGATGGTGATGAGAGAACTGTATGAGGTCCCAAGGTGCCTTCTTTGAAGGAGATTGAGGTGCCATTATCCCATGTACAATGTTTCTTGTATCTTCTTCAATAAATGTCTCTATTTTTCATATTACATGGCTGGATACTTTATGGACAGACCTCATATCTCACTCACACACACACACACATACACACACACACACTCATAGGAAACATATAGTATTGTTATTTGTATATATGTGTTTTTATTTTTAATTTAATCTTTATTGCATTTTTTCCATTACCTTTTAGTTCCCTTATACTGCCCCCCAGCAATCACCACACTATTGTCCATGTCCATGCATCCTTTTTTTTCCTCTCTATCAGTCTACACCCTAACCTTTCCCCATCCACTAACTGTAATCCTGCTCTCTGTCTATGGTTCTGTCCCTATTTTCATTGTCAGTTCAGTTTGTTCATTAGATTCCACATATGGTGAAATCATATGAGATTTGTCTTTCTCTGACTAGCTTATTTCATGTAGCATAATGTTCTCCAGGTTCATCTATACTGTCCCAAAGAGTACAATTTTTTCCTTTTTTTTTGCAGCCAAGTAGTATTCCATTGTGAAATGTCCCATAGCTGCTTAATCCACTCATCTATTTATGAAAAATTAGGCTGCTTCCTTATCTTAGTGATTATAAATAATGCTGCAATGAACATAAAGGTGCTTATGTTCTTTCAAATTAATGCTTTGGGTTTCTTCAGAAACATTCCCAGAAGTGAGATCTCTGGGTCAAAAGGCAGATCCATTTTTAATTTTTTGAGGTATCTTCATACTGCTTTCCATAGTGGCTGCACCAATCTGCATTCCCACCAACAGGGCAAAAGGGTTGCCCTTTCTCCATATCTTCACCAGCACTTGTTTGTTGTCTTATTGATGACAGCCTTCTGATGGTATCTCATTGTGGTTTTAATATGCATATCTCTGATGATTGTTTAGCATCTTTTCATATGCTTATTGGCCACACCTTTTCAAGCAACAATAAATTTGGGGTACATTTCTATATTAATTAAAATAGATCCACTTCATTTTTTTAAACTGCTATAGAGCTGCCACAAAATAGATACCATGTAATTTAATTAGCTACTTCACTGCTGAAGGAATTTAAGTTGTTTCACCCTCCACACCCCATTACAAGTTACACTGCGAATAAACAAATATCCTTGTTGATGTGAGTGAGTGTTTCTTTAGAGAAATCTGTACAACACAAGACATCTTGAACTAAGTTGAAATGTAAATGATCAGCAGGGAAAAGATCTTTGTGGCATATATAATAAGCCACAATATATAATAAATTTCTGGAGTATGATTCAGAATTATATAACTTGTCCAGATATATTTTTTAAAGCAAAAAGACAAGAGAAAAATTAGAAATGCATTGAGGATACAAACCGACAATTCAGAGAAAATGAAATAAAAAATATCAATAGATATATAGAAAAATATTCTTTCTTCCAGCAAATAAGGAAATATAAAGTTAAACAGAAAGAATATCTTCCCTATGATAATTTTACAGAGATGAGAACACTCAAAATCAGTTGCAGGTATGAGGAAGGGGATTTTTTCAAACCCTGCTAGTGGGACTATAGCTGGGCAACCCACTATATTTAAAAAGAGGACACCAAGGGACCCAGCTAGCCCACTGTGATCACCATCATGCTCCTTAGATGCCTTTTAATGTCCCCTGCCAGGCTGGGCCTTGTACTATGGATTTCAAGGGGTGGAAGGTAAGCCTGATTTAGCATGGAAGCAAATACTGAACACCTGCTGGAATGACTGTTTTGCTTCCAACTTCAGTCTCTGTTGTGTGTGTCTGGCCATAGCTAATCACTCTTCTTTCCTTTCCCAGAGGATGCAATTGCTTTCCAGATTACTTCAGGATCCCACTGTAACTTAACTTCTGTTTAGCTTCTCTTGGACTCCTTCTGTTCAAGAGAATTCAAGTTTCACCATGTGGACACATTAACTAATTTGCCTCCATCTCCTCTTCATTTTTTTTAAACTGCTTACCTACCATGGAGATAATCAGAGTACCTGCCTCATAGGGTGGTGGCGATTACGTGATAAATACATTATTAAATCCTTAGAAGAGGGCCTGGCAGGAGTAAGGATGCATCAAGCAATCAATTATTATTAATTACTTAAAGTCTATCTGTGGACAAATATTAAATTATTTTCCAGGAAACTCCTAATCTGCCTGTTTTCAATAAAAATGTTTCCTCCAACCCCCATTCATGGAACCCTCCTAATGACTTCTGGTTTGTGCTATTCAATTCAAATCAATTTTGCTCAAGAAAGCCTTAAATTTTAAAATGTGGTTCCATTTATTTTTAACAGTTCCAGTATCAGAAGGTGGATCTGAAGGAGACTCAATACTTTCTGGTAGCAAGAAGCAATGAGCAGACTAGTTATCAGCTAAGCCCATTGAATTTCTTAATTTTTGTTGTATCTGAAAGTCCCTCTCAACCATTCCAGCTCTGCAGTTCTCAGGCTGTATTTGAGCTTTTTAAAAAAACAAAATCAAGCTGGGTCTGGAGTTGAACTGAGTCTGACTTAACCTGGTTTGGGTACATACAGTGTGTGGCCTCAAATAAATGTGTGTGTGTGTATGTGAATAAAAAAAAAATAAAATGGGTTCTTCCAAGACCAAAATGTGTGGCACTCCTCCTCAAGGGCTCTGGCTAACATGTATAAAAATTATGGGTCCAGATCTTTGTTTGAACAAGTAGATTAAACTTACCAAATATGATCTTGAATTATAATTGTCAGAGTGGGACTCTTTCAACCTAGACAAACTTATTCATTTATGAGGTACCCCAGAGGAAAAAAAAAAAGGGTTTCAGTGTATAACTAAGGCATGTAGAGGTGAAATGAAATTTCTACCTCTAGAGTTCCTGACAACACAGATGGACTCCATTGGGATACTCAACTCTTTCTGGAGCTGGCAGAAGCCAGCAAAGGTTGAGAAATATCACCAGTCAACTCTCCCAGTTCTCTACCTATAATGCCCCAGTCAAGAGAGGAAAGTAAAATTTTACTTTGTTTCTTTCTTTCCAAATTAAGATTCCTGTGAATTTAGTTTGGCATTCCCCATTGGTTATCAGCCCTTTTCCTTCCAGGGACAGCTACTGCATTCTTGTTTGTCTTATTTTGTGTCCTGATGCCTGTTGTTACTTTTTGCATGTGCAGATGTTCCAGGTCCTGAGAATATAACAGAAATGTGGGGTTACACCCATTTTCATCTAGCATCTGCTACCTGTGAGATGACAAGACCTCCAGTCTTTTTAAAAAGATTTTATATATTTATTTCTAGAGAGAGGGAAGAGGGAGAAAGAGAGGAAGAGAAACATCAGTGTGCAGTTGCCTCTCACATGTCCCTAACTGGGGACATGACCCTCAACCCAGACATGTACCCCACATGAGCCCTACTTGGAATCGAACTGGGAACCCTTTGGTTAACAGACCAATACTCAGTCCACTGAGCCACACCAGCCAGGGCTTGGTTCTTGTCTTCTTAAAGGAAAGATTTTGGTCAAGAGATAAAGTGCAGCAAGGTAGGCGAAATTTACTGTCAGTTTGGAAATACACTCAGAAGAAGAGATTTAGTGGGCACCTCAGAGTGAGAATGCCTCGATCAGTTACTAAACTCAGGTATTTATAGACTCTTCTTCCTAGACTTCTCTGCTTCTATCTTTTTAGTTCCCCCTTGTCATTTCAGACTGTGTGTGCATGTACTACATGTCTGGAACTGGTGACTTATGTAGTTGTACAATGTCCTAAGATTGAATCAGAGATTTGATGACCACAAGTCCAGTTGTGGTGAGCCCTGTTCCAATTTAGAGATTTCCTTTGGTCCCTGTAGACATGCAGGAATGCACAAGGATAATCTATCTCCTTCTCCTTCCTTTGCCTGCCCCAGTTTATGTCTAACTACCTATCTTAATACATCTATCAACTGTTGACAGCTCTCATGGGGATTGTCTAAGTCTTTCTTTCTTTCTTTCTGGATCTTGGTAGAGCTGCATCTTTTGCCCCCTCTTTGGTGATGCCTCTTGCATCCATAGTTAAGCTATAAAAGGCTAATTGGATTTGGTTTCCAGTCCATAGGTAATCTTTTGGCTTTAAAAAAAGAGTTCAATACTGCCAGAAATATTTGCCATTTAGACTAAAACTTGATACTAAGATATTTGAAAAGACTTTTCAAAAATGACCACAAGTTAACATAATTGGAAGTTGAGAATTCTGTTAGAAACTTTCTTTTAAACCTTTTCTCTGAGATAAAATGAACTTAGGAATCTTTAGATTTTCATCTTAGTCTTGACGTCTTCTCCCTGATATACAGAAGCTAACTGAGGATAATATAGTTAGATGGGTGGACTATTCCCTTGATATCATTCTGGTTGCAACTGAAGTCTTTGATGAATTAAAAACAACTATATTTATCTTACGAATTTAGAATATACAAGAATAGAAATGTGGCTCTAGAAGCAACTTAAAACCACCTATCTTTTTTATTAATCTCACAACTTTCCCTATGCACTTCAAAATGCTTGCAGAAATTATAAATGATCAGGACATTGGAAACAAAACTTTAAGAAAACTCACATCCTTTCTCTGTGACTTTGAGATGTCAATGTTCTTCTACCTGCTCTTCTTTAGGAACCCAGAGTAATGTCTTTGAATTAAACTTCAGGGAAATAATTCTCATCAGAAGGGAAAGAAAGGTATTTGGAAGCTAGAGGAATAAATAATATTAAAAGTCTTCTCCATAATTATTAGTAAAAACTTTAAGCCATCTGAGCAATTTTACTTAATTCATGTGCCAGAAACACAATTTGGACCCAACTGTTCTTTTATAATCTAGTAAGTTTTGTACTGTCATGCCTGTGTCAACTATAATTTTAAAACAAAAGCTAGATCTCTATTTGTGTCTCTCTGTATGTTTATGTATGTCTATATATGTATAACATGTGATTTTTCTACTGCCAGATAGTATTGCTGAACTCAGGTTGTAAAAGAGATTTATTTAATTGGCTTAAAGAAAAATATGTGCTTATATAAATTAAATATTCTCTCAGAAATCTAGAAACTAACCCAAATATTTTTTAAGTACATGTGAGCTAAGATAATCTTTGGTAAATAAAAACTAGTTCAAGTTTTGTTGGCTTATTTAGAACAGGCATATCTTTAGAGTTATTACGTTTTAGTACAAGGCAGACATACAAGTTTTATGCTACTTGGGTTTACTAAAAGTCCAATAAGCTCATGTTATTTCTGTTACAGAATTTGTCAGCAAGAAAAATAGCAAGATAGTGGTTAGCTGTTTAACAGTGAAATGATCATGAGTTAGCTAAACATTATTGTTAGGAACAAATAAATTAAATAGATATAAATAGTCTCCAACAATAATTATGTCTTAAGCCACCTTAAAAAGTTTCCAAATTTATTTTGGTTACTGGAAACATTAAAGTTTTATACTAAGCTAAGTTAAATGATAAGTATTCATTGAATACCTAGATCACTTCCAAATAAAAAATACTAAACATTAATTCCTGAACATAGGTTTATCTATTTTGGCTTCTCCTTCAAAGCAACTAAATATATTTGAGTCTATTAGTCAACATGTCTTGTGCTGCACTGAAAAACTTACTATGAGGAAGAATATACTTCTAGAAATTACTAAATGTACTTATAATTTTGCTAATTCACAGAATAATAGTGTAACAAACAGTCCATAATTGCTTATTTCTTGACTGTTAGCTAGAAATTAAGGTATCCAAGTGTCAAGGATTCTAATCAAGTTATGTAATTAAAACTACTTAAAATAATAAAGGTAAAATGAAACAACTGTGTATGAAATGCAGATAAGATCAATGTGGTATGTTTTCTGAAAAAGGAAAAGTAAAACAAACATGTTTTTGTCAGGGGGAAACAAACAAGTAATTTTGTCCTAAAGTAGAATGAGTAGTTGTGACAGAATGAGAAAGAAAAATTTAGGGCAAAACTGAATGGCTGCCAAAAATTTGTAGGAGTTTTGTGGAAATGAAATCTCAGCAATGGAATTTTATGTGTGGTCAAGCCGGCTAAGATTGTACTGAATTTATTTAAGTTTTTTTAAAAAAATGAACCTTAATATCAAAAGTACACTGGGACAAAATTTAATTTGGTTTATAGATATTTTAGTTGATTATAAGATACAGAGATTCTGCATCTTACCAAAATAATTTCCAGTGCTTTATGTTTGCTTTAAGTCTTTGATTACTTGGGGGAACTAAATCTTTTCAATGTTAAAAAAGCTCAGTTATGTTCACAACTCTATAATCTTCTGTATTTGTCTTTATAATCTTCTACTGTCACTTTGGTTAAATAAATAAGTATTAGTTCATAATAATCTATTTAATCCAATGGTCAAAACTTTGGACATTTTGACAACTTCTCCAAATCAAATTGTAAATGGAGTCTTTTTTACCTCAGACTAACTTTGAGATTTCCTAGCATGCTCCTAGAAAATTTCAAAGAATTTTTCATTCACCTTGTAAGGAGATTTTAAATTAATTAGGTTTATTCACAATTTTATTTTTTAAGGTTTTATTTATTTATCTCTAGAGAGAGGATAAAGGCAGGAGAAAGAGAAGGAGAGAAACATCAGTGTGTGGTTGCCTCTTTTATGTCTCCCCACTGGGGACCTGTTTCACAACCCAGGTATGTGCTCTGACTGGGAATTAAACCAGCAACACTTTGGTTCCCAGGCCGGCACTTAATCCACTGAGCCACACCAGCCAGGTATTTGGCATTTTTAATTAAACTGAACATATTATCAGGTAAGAAATTATTGTAAACTTTCTTAGGTTTATATGTATGGATATAGTAACTAATATAGCTATTTAAGAAACTGAAGTTCATAGAAACTTGTCAACACCCTCAATGCTCAATTATTATCTTAAATTGTTGTATGCCACAGAGAGAACTAAATTTTCTTATCAAATAAACTTTTATCCAATATTTAATCAGGACCATTTTTAAGTTTTTTTGTCATTTACATACAGTTATAATTTTACTATGATGCTTGCAAAGTGCTTTGTCTTCAGAAAGATTCATCAAAAGGACTCTAGCAAGTACTCTAGGATACAGGTTTCTGGTAACTATTTAAGATCATATCATTGAACTGGGTAAGAATTTCCAGAATACTAATTGAAAAAAATGGAAGTGGAATAAAAATTAATAACATTTGATAGAATAAACTGATGACAGTAATTATAATTTTGTTAGAAATATTGTTGATTATTTAATGTTTTGGTTTTCCAGGTTTAAGAAAACTTTTTTCTCTTTTCTTTAAAGCTATGACTTACAGCAATTTGGTAAAGTACACCTTTGTAAACAGAATTAGACCATTTGTTTTTTCATCCTACCTGATACCCCCAGAATTTGGAGACTCAATGAATATTTTTATTTTCATGTCTATATATTATTTGCATAACTCCAATTAGAATCAGTTCTGTTCATAACAGGACACAATTGGAAACATTGGTTATATTACCAAGGCTTTGACTGGAATGTCATGTGCATAACTGATGTGCATAAAATCAGATATGACAAGACAGTTTTAAGGAACTAAGTTTGACTTTATGGAACCAACAAAACCACCTGGTATCTTGCTTACAGCATTACGAGCCCTACCATGTGAGTAACTGAGGTGACTTCCTGGCAGGCCCAGGAACATTATGAAAATTGGGGACCTCAAAGAAGAGGAATTCACCCAAATCTCCAGATATTCCAAGTGATGCCTGATGGTAAGTCTTAGCTTTGGTTTTCTAGCCTTGAGAGACCTTTTAGAAGTCCAGTCTGGGATTTCATATGAAAAGTTCCAGCAAAACTAACTAAAAAAGGAGCCTATATGGTCAATTATCATTCTTGCTCCACTTATGTAAAAAATAAGGCCAAATTTAATAAAACTAGACATATTTTGTTAACAAATTAGTTTTACTTTGATTAACTTTGATAGAAATAGAAGCAACTGTAGAAAGAAAAAATTTGAAGGGTGAGGGAATGGGGGAACGAATGGGAAGGGACAAGCAAAGGAACATGAATAGAGGACTCATGGGAATGGGAAATGCATGGGATTTACTGTGGAAGTGGGGAGGGACAGGCTAGGGGTGAGCAATGGGGAAACAGACAGGACAACTGTACCTGAACAATAATAATTCATTCATTCATTCATTCATTTTTTAAAAGGAAACATTTTGATTAAATAGGACATTATAGGACACCCTTGTGGGTATTAAATTCTAGTCCTGTTCACTGTCTTTGAGGTTTTGCTATCTACTTGTAAACTGGATGGAGTCCAGACTTCTAGTTTTCTTAAATATCCAGCTATGACTCTCCAAACTAATATTTCCAATTTTCATCCACCTCTTACATTGGACTCACTAAGATCAAAGACTGTCCTCGAACTTCGCTGAAAAGAACCAGATGGCAGCCAAACTTCAAGGCCTTGAACATTGGATCCATATCACCCTATTAAAAAGGGCTCTTTCAAACTCTTGGAACTGTACACTAGCTGGAGATCTAAAATTAAAATTGATTAAGAAGGTTCCTCCCCAAAAGCAGATGACTCTGAGGTAGACAGCTCTCCCAAGATCTCAGATTAAGATCTTCATCTCTAATATAAAACCTTTATTCCTTTTGCCTTTTTGCTACTTACTTTCTCTCTGTATTAATGCATGGGAAGACAATACTTCTTAACTCTGGCAACTATTACTGAATGAAGTGCTAAGGCCATAGCTGCACAACAAAGACCCTAGGTGTTCTTGGTAAGATGGTTTTAGATAAAGAATTGTTTTAGATTGCTAATTTGCTGAAAAAGAAAAAGTTTGTGCCAAAGCAAGGTACCTTCTGCTATACCTGAATTAACATCTCTGATATTGTTGCAAATACAAGACACTGGAAAACAATCCAGTTGGCTGAGCAGCTGACGTGCCTTCGGTGACATTCTTTATTTTATTTAACACCAACTGGCTTGGTTCATGCATGGTATTATCCTCCCCAAAGTCAGTATTGCTGTCTCCCTGGTGTTCCCTCCAGGATCTTAAATATGTGTTCACAACCATCAGCAGTGCATAAGATGATCTCACTTTAGTTGCTGAAACAGAAACAAGATGAATAACATGAACAACAAAAACAGTTCTTCCTGATATGATAACATACAAATTTTACATGAAACAAGAACAACTCAACCCTGATAGTGACTGAGAGTGACACTAATACCCCAATTTTTGTCAACCTCTTATGTATGAGACGACGGCCAAAAGAGGTGAATTCTTAAAATAATTCAACTGAGATGGCTCTAATGCCTTAGTAACCTACAAAATCTAAGCTTGAAATGCCCCAAGATTTAGAAACGAAAATAAAGGCAATCCATCACAAACAGCTCACTAAGCTCTCCTAAACAAAACAACTGCTTAAGCTATTGCCTATAAAATCATTTCCTTTTCTCCAAATCATTTTCTCCAGTCCCTTCTGTACAGAAGTCAGTGGAGTCTTTCTAACCACTTCTAGTTTGGTGCAGCCTGATTTGAATAAATTTTTGCTCAAATAAACTCTTAAATTTTATAACATGACTCAGTTAAAAAAAAATCCTCAAAGTTTAATCTCTGACTCATTCCAAATACCCTGTATGTCCTATTATACCTATTTTCTAAATGTCTCATTTTGAAATTCTTTTTTGTGAACTCTAAGTTGACGACTGGATAGTGGGATTGCATGTGAAGCATAAGAATCAAAAAATGAGTTAAGCTAAGTCTCTGAAAACATGAAAGAACACTTTTGCGCCCCAGTGATTTGTAGATGATTGATTTGGGTTACTTGGAGGGCAGCAACATTTGTGATTGTTGATAGAAGAGGAAAGTGAACAACAGGTTAACAGAGAGAAAACAAAGGGGGAAAGGAGCTTTGCAACAATTCTCTAAGAAAGCTACAGAAGAAAGATAGGAAATGCAAAATACTCCAGGCAGTTTCAAGAAAGTTGGAAGCAGAACCTTAACAGAGCAAGGAAAATGAGCAGTGTATGGAAGAAAAGTGATCAAATGTGTCAGGAAAATGAGAATAGGCAGCCACAGGTTTGACCTGGATGCTGCTCTAAATAGCCGCTGGTAATCTTATCTTTAATGAGTACCACCCAAAGTTTATGTTCATTACAGAGAACACAGAAACTGAATAGTTTTTATAGCCAGAATTGCATTCACAGAGTGTATTATTTTAGTAGATTTATGCTATCATTTTGCAAAAACAATAATATGGTACAGGTGTTAGAAATGGAGTTTTTCAGATGACCCTCTTTTTTTAGCAGGACAATTTTCCCTGGTACGGTAATAGTTGACCAATGGAATCTTTTACTTAATTTACCTGGATGAGCAAATTGTGCCTACTTACAAAAGGTAAAATCCTGACAACATGAAATGTGCATCTACAATGTTCACCTGGAAAAAGTCCAGCTATTTTTAATATAACGAGAACGGTTTGCATGACACCTATGTAACCTAGTGGACAAAGAAAATTAACTGGAATGTGCATGTATCAACTATGACAACTTCACTGTACTATTCAGTGGGGGTGGTAAATGCCTTTGAGTGAGCATGTGTATTGTGTTGCCATTGCATTAAAAATGAGAGAGTAGAGCAATGAATCTGCATCAAATTTAGCATTAAGCTCAAACATTCTTCCATAGAAACTGTTCGGATGATTCAGAAGGCTACAGCTATGGACAACCAGTGATTGGCAGTTTCATCATGACAACATGTTTGCTTGTGCATCACATCTGGTGCCTGGTGCAGAGTTTTTTTGTGAAACATCAAATCACCCAGGTGACTGAGCTCCCCTACAGCCCAGATTTGGCATCCTAGAACTTCTGTTTTTTCCTAAAACTAAAATCACCTTTGAAAGGGAAGAGGTATCAGAACAGCAATAAGATTCAGGAAAATAAAATGTGGCAGCAGATGGTGATGGGAGAACTGAGTGAGATGCCCAACGTGCTGACTTTGAAAGGAACTGAGGCATCATTTTCCTATGTACAATGTTTCTTGCATCTTGTATCTCCTTCAACAAATGTCTCTATTTTTCATATTACATGGCTGGTTACCTTCTAGACAGACCTCATATTTCCTCACTTGAGCAATTTACTGTATCTCTCCTAAATTTGATACTGCAAAGAGGAAACCACTAATTTCCACTGGCATTGTAAAATATTCTTAACCTTTAAATTGGTTCTCTTTGCTCTTTTTGTTAAAACTTCACACAGTCAGTCACTTTCCAAAGTTCACTTTGCTGGAATTATTTGGAGGACAAAAGTTCCCAGGAAAAAGTTTTGTGGTTTATGTAAACAAGTCCTCACTTCTATTATCTTTCATTTAGCCATGAGCAATTAATCTGGAAACACAAATACAAAATATATTTGTGATGACTTTTCATGTCCTCTGACATAAACTTCATTCTCCCTGGGATCAGCAGAACCCTAACTGTCATGTGCAGATATCTTTGTTTCACACTCTTCTATGCTTGCATGACTAATTCATTAACTTGATAAAATGCTGTTTGCCAGCATCAGGCTGGAGTTTCAATCTTCAATTAACTTTTTTAAAAAAAATCAAAAACAAAACTCTGAATGACATCTGCTGGTTTGAGGAACATTATCAGCTCTTTTCCATGTCAGATCCTTTTGGCAGTTATTGGTGCACATGTGGGTAAGAAAGAGCTTAGGGAGGGGCAAAGTTTTCTTTTCTGCTTCTAGTTCAAAGCTGCCCTGTAGAGTCTATGACCTGAGATTTGGAAGAAGAATAAGGAGGATGTCAAGAGGATATGAGAAGATAATGAAAAAGGAAAAAATGTAGAAATACTACAGATAGATTAATTTTTATTGTCAGTACTGGAAGGTATCTACAAATCTTCCTGCAATAACTTGAAAATACCTGGAATTAAACTGCCATTAGAAAAAGGAAATAGAATGGTTTAAAGATTGTATAAACACCTTAAGGAAAAAGACATTGCCTTGTCCTTATCCTCATTAACTCTACCTGACTCATATTAACATGACTAAAGAGAAAATATATCCATCTTGAGGGGATGTTGGGGGAATTGACCAGCAAAGAAAGAATGAGTTACTAGAAAATACAGTCAATGCCCATTGGAAGAATGAGTGGGGAGATGGAATAGTAACCAGAGGTCTTCAAAGATTCCAGACCCATTGTTAGGATCATCCTTCCTGTGGAGATAGAATGCAGAGTATTGTAACTAAAGAAGTTCAGGAATTGCCTTGCCCCTAGCAAGTCCTGTGGTGAAATACATTAGCTGGATCCTTTCAGACTTTCCATTCAAATCACTCTTTTTTGTTTAGTCCCATGTTTACCTCAAATCTTCCTTTGATTATGCTCTTCCTTCCTGTGAAACTCAGTCTAAGGAGTAACTGCTCTGACCTACAGACTCTGAAATGGAAATTCTAGGAGAGTTATTTACATTTTAAATTAGTATGTTGTCAATCTCTTCACATTGTTGTTATTACAGTAATTTAAATAATACACGTACCAAGTCATATGGATTACAAGGATACCTCTATCTATGACATTCTGGTATATAAAAGACTCTGCCCAAGAGAAGTGAATACATCATCAGAATGTTTACAAAATCAGGTGTCTCAGCCTAGAAGTTTTGGACTAGACCCAGAACCATGCAAAAGTCCTTGAGATAATGAATACTTGCCTGCTAAATTTTTGAGGAAATAGCCTGATGATATCTCAAACTGAATGCAGAGTTAAATTGTGCCCACAAAAGGGCTAAAGGGTTGTTTCTTCTAATTCACTTAAGGGACCAGATTTCCATAAGTATGTGAGATACCATATAACTGCAGTCCCTGGCAGAAAATCATCCATTTTTCTCCAAGGTTATGACTAATTATATATGTTAGTAACTTATAGCTAAAGAGAAATACATTGCACAAAGGTCTTATGTATAATTTTACATATATATATCCTCATAAGAGTTACGTGAGAAGATTGTGGCATTGCCCCATTTTACAAATGAGCAAACCAGCATCTAGATAAATTGAAAGTTTTTGTAAAGTCACACAGTGGTAAAGTCACACAGTGGTACAGCCAGGAATTGAACACACAAAGCTACCTGTGTCTAGAACCCATATGCATACAGAATTCCTTATTCTAATAACTTATTTATATTCTTTTTTTATCATTGTTCTAGTACAGCTATCTCCCTTTTCTCCCCTCCCATCCCTGCCCCTACCCATCCCAGCCTCCCACACTCGATCCTACCCTCTTTGACTTTGTCCATGTGTCCTTTATTCGTGTTCCTTCACAACCCTTCCCCTATGTTCCCTCATTGTCCTTCTCCCTCCTTCCCCTCTTGTTACTGGCAGCTTGCTGTTTATTTCAATATCTCTAGTTATATATATATATTTGCTTGTTTGTTTTCTTGATTAGATCCACTCTATGCTAATTTGGTGTCCACACTAAGTTCGTCATCAATATGTTGACCTCCTGGGAGTGGGGGGCCACCAGGTTGCCTAAGGAGGGGTGAACCTGCCCAGATCAGAAATGGAGCAGGTCAAAACTTCTGTGATGATCATTTATTTTCTTTAAAAAAAAAAAGTCTCTGGGACAGAATGGTGCCACTGAAGCCAGTGGCTTGTGGTAAACCTAACTAGCTAAACCACTCAGTGGCAGAGGGATGCTCTGTTACCTAATTATTGACTGTAACTTCACTTCAGTTCCACAGTACCTGCCAAGGCTCAGTAGGGCTGAGACTATGCTGCCTATAAAATAGAACATTGCTTCCCTGATTGATGCACATTTTACATATGAAGCAGAATGCAAACAACAATATCACTTTATATGAGGACTATAGTACTGTCATTTTTACCTCAATTTTAGCCCATAATTACAGTGTGATCAGGAATTTCTTACCTCTACTTTGAACACAGATAATTATTATCCCATACAATTTCTAATTTTATTTGCTTTTTCTCTTTTCACAGAAGTTAAATATTTATCTTCATTTAAAATTTTTCCCTTGTAGACACTGACCTTGTAGATGCTCCACTCTCAACTTCATGTGACACTAATCTGTTAAATTCATTTTTATAGATCCATACTGGCCTGGGTCTCTAATTTTACACAATATTTGTCAAATACAATTCCAGAATCCAGTGTATTTCATGGACTTTTGAATTAACAATGAATGGGAAGGTTTCCAAAAATTGTGTTGCTATGACACAACTCTAAGCCAAACGTCTCTCAGCCATAAATATAACTAAGGCCAGAAACAGAAATTTGCCACTAGAAAGGGTCTATAAAGGGGAGATTATTTCATAGGTAAGGAAAGAGGGCCACAGAAGCCATTAGCTAGTCAATAGCTGAGTATACAAGAAACACTCAGTACATATTTATTAAATGAGTAAATGAATGAAAGAATAAATGATGGATGCAAAACTGACTACTGCCTCCATCTACTGCATTCTAACATACATACTAGGCAAAAAACCTTCTTGCTCACAATGGTTTCCTGTTATTATTGACATAAAATGGAAATATGTTACTACAACCTATATTTGTGAATCTTACCTGCCCTTCAGACTCAACCTCCTACCCCTGCCTTCCTTAATCACCCTACTCCAACTCTACTGACCATGCTATTCCTCAAATAGGCCAAGTGCATTTCCATTTCAGGATCTCTGTGGGTGTCAGTCCTTCTTCCTGGAGTGATTTTTCCTAAGATTCATGAATTCACTATTTTACTTCATCAGATCTCTCTCCCCAGCACTCCTTCACATGGGCATTACGTCTGTCTTTCTGTCTCCCCTACTTGAACTAAAGACCTGTGCTATGGCCATTCATAACCATATTTCCATCACTTGAACATATACTCAGTGCATGAAACACAGTGATTGTTCAATTGAATGAATTAATGAAACCACATTCCCTTCATAATAAACTATTACATGATCTTCTGAGACAATGAGCATATCAATTTATACATAAATATAAATATTAATACAAAACGAAGTGAGTCCACCAGATACTAAACACAGAAGTATGGTGTGTTGTGACCTTTCAAGGCTGGGCAGGTCCATGGTATTCACGCAGACAGAATAATATTCACAGAGCCATTGGGATGCCTTTATTCATGGGTGGGTGAGCCACACACACTGCAAGCTGCTTGTCTTCCTACATGTCACACATCATTGACCTTACTCCCCCATGTGGCACCCATAGTGGCACCTGTCCCTTTGTGTGTGTCTCATCATCATCGCCCCCAGCAGGGAGTCCCTACCTGTTTAAGTACTAGAGTGAAAAAAAGCCAGAAAACTGCCAGGATATTACATAACATAACATAACATAACATAACATAACATAACATAACATAACATAACATCATAACATAACATAACAACAACATAACAACATAACCTAACCTAACCTAACCTAACATAACATAACATAATATAACATAACATAACATAACACATTCTGTGCATGCAAGCCCACTTCATGTTATATGGGAACAGTTTATTGGACCCAGTCTCAAGGCTATGGGAACACTGCTTTCCTTAGTTACCCAGACACCTGTGCGAGGAAGCCAGACTGCCTCCACTTACCCTATCATCCACTCCTTCTGAATTCCTTACCTCACAATCTACACTAGAATGTCTTCTGAGAGGTTCCCTTGGCAAGGAGGGCAGAGCCCTGCACCCATAACCCACAACAGCAGTATAGGCTATAATAACAAGCAAACAAAAACACAAGCATTGCTGCAGCAACAGTACAAGCTTCAACAGCACACAGTCAAAATACAGGTAATCGGGTCACGCCTAAGCACAATGGCCAGTTCAATTCCCATACAAATAAGGCCACTCATGTGGGCCACCCTCTTAGAGGGTCCCAGTAGCAACTAGAGCCCACACATCATTCTGCGCCTTCCAGCAATGTCCAAGAATATGGGTCTGACACAGACCTGTTAGAGTCCAGCCCTCCAGGGCTTGTCCTTCGGAGTTCTCAATGCAAAGGAGAGTTGGTTCAGCCAGCTCCACAGCCTCAGCTTGTGAGCTACCCTGAGTCATCCCATGTGGAGTAGCTGCTTAATGACTTGGGCAGGTCATACCACTGTGTCACCCCAAAACAGATGTCAGTCCAGATAGCATTCCACAAGGGATGTTCACCCTTCCACTGATTTTGAAGCAAAGTCCAATTTGAGACAGAAGCAGGAGAGATGTACCATAGGAGGCCAGCTGACATGCTCAGGGCAAGTTCAGTGAAGATCCAGCACTTGATTGGATAGCCACTGAAGCATAGATATGAATCCAGTCCACTAAGATGTTACCTTGCACTCTAAGGGTGAAAAGACAGAGCAGTTATAGGCACCAGTAAAGGCAAGTCACAACCCACAAGCAATATACAAGCAAACTTCTAGTCAGGCTGGCAGAGAGGCTCTTCCTAGGCATGAATACTGAAACTTTCATGCCTCAACTGGGATCTCAGCATTGTAAGAGTAGGATGGAAAATTACTAGGAGAATGTGACATAAGAGCACATCTCTCCCCACCCTATGTGTCTTCCAGGAAGGGCAGTTACCCCAAGTGTTCTGGGAAGAGAGGGGGCGGAGGGTTAGTCAAGTAGATAACCACCTGGACTAACTGTTGATGGAAAGACCGCCAAAATTTGCCCGCCAGCGGGAGA
>PVKM010008523.1:0-38872 GCA_004027735.1 Carollia perspicillata
AGTAAAGGCATTTAATATATAATTAAGTTTTATACACTAGAGCCAGACAGTGGAAACATCAGAATTAGTAGCTTACTGAAAAAATGTCAAAGATTTGATATTGTAGAAAATCTAAAGGATGTAAACTTTTACTGAATCATGAAATAGGAGTACATAATTCAGCATTCTGAGATAAAATAAACTGCTAGTTAGAACCTCTATTTTTTGATTCTGCACTACTTTCTAGGGTTTTTTTCCACAAGGGAAAGTTTATTTTACTTGAAGATGTAGAGTTATTCTTAGTGTCACAGCTTCTTGTGTTAATTTTTCACAACTTGACATCCAAGAGCACAAGTTACGTGTTGGGGTTTCCCTATGGATAGGCACAAAATGAGAGCTTTTTTTTCTTTCTGGAAGTTACTTGTCTGTTTTAGATAGTTTTTTAGAATGACTTAATAATGAAGCATCGTGTTAAGTGATAATACAATGCTCATTTACTAAACAGTAATGCATAGAGATCACGATGTCTTGGGTGTCTTGCATATACAGAACATTAAGAATCTTCAGTCTGTTAGCATGCAGCTTTTGGTATTGAAAGCAGGAGATTTTGGAGACCTCGTGCAGTTGTTGATCTGAGTATTGAAGATGGACTGTTACGATTTTCTTTTGCAGAGGAAGTGCTCTTCAGAAAAGGTTGCGTGACAGGGAAAAGGAAATGGAAGCAGATGAGCGGGATAGGAAAAGAGAGAAGGAAGAGCTAGAGGAAATCAGGCAACGACTTCTGGCAGAAGGGCATCCGGATCCAGATGCAGAGCTTCAGAGGGTAGGTTACTATCACACACATGACAGTATTCTTCTAAGATTATCAGGTCATTTAAAAAAATTCTTATTAAGCTTATTGGAGTGACATTGGTCTCATGTCATCTTAAGCTGACTGTGATGTAGTTTAGTTCGTAATAGCAATGCACTTTTATGCTTCATGAATCATACTGTTTGAGGGAGGTTATTAGTACTTTTTATTGCACACTTGGTTTATTTATAAATTTAATTATTCTAACCATCTTCCAGATGTTTTATTTCTTCATTCTTGTGAATATTATTTAAGTTAAATGAATGTCTTTCAATGAAATTTTGCTAGAAACCTCGTTCTACAATGTGCTTTTGTGGTTGGAGTTTCCCTCTCTCACTGCCATGCTAAATTATTTTGTTTCGAAAATAAAGATTTTTTAAATAAAGCCTGTCATTTAAAAGGAAAAGCCTGTCATAGGACATGACACACCCCATGCTTATTAGGAATTTGGAGTGTCATTTTAAAAAAGTTTTTAGCTCACTGTATATCATGAATCTAATAATGTTCTGAACTTTTCATATCACTTTTAAAAAATCTGGTAACGTGCTGTTTGTTAACAGAAACCATATCTTCTAACATGCCCCTTTATTTTTCAAAACAAAATAGTGTTCTTTTTCTGTTGATAAAGTACTTATATGAGTAAAGAGAAAGTTCAGACAACATAGAACACAATAATGAGATAAAGACTATCTGATTTCTATTAGCCAGTTATAATCATTATAAAACGTGTAGTTTACTTTTTAAATGTTGCCACACAGGTATACATATACCCTGCTCATATATAAGTTTTATAAGTGGAATTACAATTTACATGCCTTTTTCTGATGTGTGTTTAAATGAGGTATAATCTATCACCCAAAATTTTACTATAGTGTGTATGTCTTTTTCATACTTCAAAAAATATTTTTAGAGAGAGGGAGAGAAACGTTGACTTGTGAGAGATACACCAGTCAGTTGCCTCTCACACATGCCCAAATGGGGATCCTGCCTGCAACCCAGGCATGTGCTCTGACTGGGAATCGAACTGTTAGCCCTTTGATCACAGGCCGGTACTCAATCCACTAAGTCACACAAGTCAGGGCTCTTTTTTTTTTTTTTTTTGTACTTTCCTAGTAGGGCATATTGTTGGTCATAAATCCTTACCGTTAAAAAAAAAAAAGTTTGCCCTGGCTGGTGTAGCTCGGTGAATTGAGCACGGGCCTGTGAAGCAAAGGGTCACTGGTTCAATTCTCAGTCAGGGCTCATGCCTGGGTTGCAGGCCAGGTCCCCAGTAGAGGACACATGAGAAGCAACCACACACATTGATGTTTCTCTCCCACTCTTTCTCCTTCCCTTCCCCTCTCTCTAAAAATAAATAAATAAAGTATTTTTTTTTAAAAAAGCTTTACCATTATAACTTTTAGGTCAGGGTATTTTTTCAATTCTCTACCAGTGGATTTAAAATTTTACGTAGTTTAAAATATATATAGTTTCTATTTTTGTTGTTTGTTTCATGCACAAGAAATACTGATGTATTTAAGTTTGTATAGTGGTCTTATTATTTTTTATTATCTTTCGTAATTTCAGGGGAGTATTCATTTTGTTACAGGCCTTAGACGCCTAAATTCCCCCCACCCCCTTATGTCCTTCTTTTGTTCATGAACGCAGAACTGACTGCCACCCTCAGCCATCAGCTAGGAGGAGGAATGATAGTGTATGACCAGCTGAGGTTTTGAGTTGCCTCTTGTGTATTGTGTATACTGTTCTAAAATAAAACTTCTAGTTATAATTTCCTTAATAAAAATGTAAAAATGTCCTTTTTCATTTGGAATCAGCCAGTCATTATTTATTTGCCTTTGTTAATCTGAAGCATTCGTACAAGCCACTGAAGAATGGTAATGTATGTAAAATAATTTGAAAAGTTTGCAGAGTACCTAACACACTTGACAGATTTACTCAGCTTTCTGATTACAGAAGCAGTATATCATTGTTCCTAATGAAAAAGAAAAAAGATTTTGTGTAGATAATATAAAACAAAAAGCCAGTTGAATTAAGTATAGCTGTGGTCTGCTTAAGTAATCTGATTATTTTTGGTTTTAGATGGAACAAGAGGCCGAGAGGCGCAGACAGCCACAAATAAAGCAAGAACCAGAATCGGAGGAAGAAGAAGAAGAAAAGCAAGAAAAAGAAGAAAAACGAGAGGAACCCGTGGAAGAGGAAGAAGAGCCTGAGCAGAAGCCCTGTCTCAAACCAACTCTGAGGCCCATCAGTTCCGCCCCATCTGTTTCCTCTGCCAGTGGCAACGCAACCCCCAACACTCCTGGGGATGAGTCTCCCTGTGGTATTATAATTCCTCACGAAAACTCGCCAGACCAACAACAACCTGAGGAGCATAGGCCAAAAATAGGACTAAGTCTAAAACTGGGTATGTTAGCATTTTCTTCCTTTCTTCTTTTTCCCCTGCAAACACCTAAATTTTGCCTTAAGGAAAAATAAATGTGCTGCTTGGTAGGTAGATAGAGAAATACTCGAAAATGTCTTTCTAGCTCACTATTGTTTTCATAGTTCCACTACTGCTCCTATATCTTCAGCTGCCTCGAGTTCTGAGAAGAAGTGAAAAGTTAAATTTTCTAGCACTTGTGAGTAGTGAGTTATTTTTTATAGTTGGGATCTTTCTCTGAGATTTGTGGAAGTATATTTTGCACTGCTTTTGAGGGGATGATGGGTTGTAAAATGTAACATTTGAAAATGAAGTCATCATGCTAATACAGTGTTTTTACTGTAGGTGCTTCCAATAGTCCTGGCCAGCCTAATTCTGTGAAGAGAAAGAAACTCCCTGTAGATAGTGTCTTTAACAAATTTGAGGATGAAGACAGCGATGATGTACCACGAAAGAGGAAACTGGTTCCTTTGGATTATGGCGAAGATGATAAAAATGCTGCCAAAGGCACTGTAAACACTGAAGAAAAGCGCAAACACATTAAGAGTCTCATTGAGAAAATCCCTACAGCCAAACCTGAGCTCTTTGCTTATCCCCTGGATTGGTCTATTGTGGATTCTGTGAGTAGCAAATTGTAGTTTGTCATTTTATAGGAGATTATTGGGGAATTGGTATGTTGGTACTTGAAGTCTTTATAAATTAGAAGCAAATATATCTTGATATATACCTTAGTTGTGAATAATTATATTTTAATATTATGAAAACTCACAAGGTTATAGGCTTTTTCATAAGTATAATTAAAAAGTCACTTCCAAAAATTTAGTAACCATACTTTATTTTACAGATATTGATGGAACGACGAATTAGACCATGGATTAATAAGAAAATTATAGAATACATAGGTGAAGAAGAAGCTACATTAGTTGATTTCGTTTGTTCTAAGGTTAGTCATTTTCTTCCTTCACTACCAACATTTGTTTTATATTTTGAAATATTAAGATACTTTCTAAAACGAAGTATCTTGCAGATACTCGTGATAGTTTAGTTTCAATTAAGAGATTCATGGCTACTTAAATTAATCCGTGCACCCTGTTTCAGACCCTTACACCACATGCTTTCATTTCAGAGGGTCGAAGAGGATAGAATTGCTGGCTGCTGCAAATTTTGCTGTCTCTCTGCCCCTCAGAATGCCTTGCCCCACTCCCTTTGTGTCTTAATGTTTAGAAAGATGCTGTAGTACAGTTGAGGAGGTTTTGTGGAGACAGCTGATAGCTCGTCTCATCAGCTTACTTGTTAGTCCTCCATCCTTTGGTGGAGGAGCAAAATAGTTCCCTTCGTAGCATAATATTTACTGATTGATTACTCTGTGATGGGCTTTGTTCTCAGCAGGTACTGTGTTAAACATTTTAGATAACCTTATCATCTTGAAACCCCCCTAACAACCTTAGAAAGTGTAAGTTACTAATATCCCCGCATGACAGACATTATAGTATATAGCAGTACCATATTTCGGTAAAGGGGTAACTAATTACATTTAAAGAAATGCACCCTTTTCTCCTTATTTTAACATTAGAAATAGATTTAGGTTGCCCTTTGTACTTGTAATTATTGTAGCACTAAAAGTTGTAAGCCTGGATATGAATTAGAAGACATGCTATGGATACTAAGATCCCAGGTTATGGTGTCAAATATCTATTGAAGAGAGTGGGGTTTGGGGAATTAAGAAATTTATAGAAAGGTTCTTCAGCCACAAGAAGTTCCATACTAGTTTGAGGGTATCTTAACATTGCTTGACTATCTTGGTATTTGTTTCTTTTCAAAATGACAATTACTTCTTTCTTTTAGGTTATGGCTCATAGTTCACCTCAAAGCATTTTAGATGATGTTGCCATGGTGAGTCAGAAATTCATTGTTATTGATACTTTAATTACTAGCCATGCGAACAAACTAACTGCTGAATATGATTGCTTTTCTAACTGTGTTGGTTCCAGAGTCTTTATAGGCCTGAATTAAAATTTGAATATGTATTAAAAGAGGATAAAGGCACCCACAGCAAGATATAATTAGACATCACTAAAGTTAGGGTTTCGTTTTTGACCAGTCTCTCCCCTCTTTCATCTTTCATATTTGTGCATATAAACCTTGGACTTATTAATACATTTAGAGAACATTTATTAAGTGCTTCCTGGGTAGAACAATGTATTCAAAGCATGATAACATGGAACATCTGCCCTTGAACTATCAGGGAGATAGGTGTACAAATAATGATACCCTAATACACTTGCTGTAATGGAGATGCGTAAAAAGGGGCAGAGGAGGTAGAGCATCTGGTGGTGTTGAGTGTTTCGGGAAAGCATCACAGGAATTACCATCTAAATTGAGACTTGAAGATTGTCTAACTGTGTTGTCACTTGGACTGGTACTATCGGGTTGAAAGTAGTCAAACATCACATTCCCAGTTGTATTTAATTCGGATATTACAGTAGAGTCAGTAGTTGCATTTATCTAACTTGTGGTTTTGTGAGAAAAGGAAGGAAGAAGAATATTGATGGTAGTGATGAGAGAGTGATTGAATAGACTAGGAACCCAAAGCTAGGAGGAGAAGGAAACACTGCTAGAACAGAGCTGGTGGTTTGGAGGCGGAGAGGTCCAGTGAAGTTACAGTGGGAGAGTAGAATGTTCAAGAATACAAGTGGTGGATGAGTCCAGATGATGGCAAGATACCAGATATGGTAATAGGACAGAGTTTCTGGGGTAGAGGGATATTGTTTTTTAGAATGACTTCAATGAACTTTTTATTTTAAAGATTTAATTTATTTTTACATAGAGGGGAAGAGAGGGAGAGAAACATCAATGTGTGGTTGCCTCTCACATGCCCCCACTGGGGACCTGGCCTGCAACCCAGACATGTGCCCTGACTAGGAATCGAACAAGCATCCCTTTGGTTCTCAGGCCAGTGCTCAATCCACCAAGCCACACCAGCCAGGGCTGAACTTTTTTTTAAAAAATGTTACTGATTTTTTGAGGAAGAGAGGAAGAGCAAGATAGAAACATTGATTTGTTGTTCTACTTATTTATGTATTCATTGGTTGATTCTTATATATGCCCTGACTAGGGATTGAACCTGCAACCTTGGTGTATTGGGACGACACTTCAACCAACTGAGCTACCCCTCCAGGGCTGACCTTAATGAATCTTAAGCCTGGATCATACACCTAGAAATTGTAATTATTGCATGTGGGGACAAGAATTGGAGAGAAATATGGGAATCAGTTGCCAGATTGCTCCTTTAATGAGGGTGAAAAACTAGGCATTTGCTAGACAACTGTTGGGCTGAAAGGGTCCTGTAGTACAGTGTCATAAACCTCAGTGGAGATACTGTTTGCAAGGATGGTAACAGTGAAGATCCAGCAGCTTCCCCTCCCCTGTGGAGACTAAAGCTTTGAAAGTGAGGAACTTTCTGAGAAGGCCGTAGGAGTGTCAGGGTCTTCAGGAGGTATGTCAGGTTTTCAGTTAAATTAAGGAAATGGGCACATTAATGAAAGAAGTTGAGTATAATATGGCTGGTATTAAGTGTAATAGGGGTCCAAAGGGCAGGATGGGAAGGCAGCAATGAGAAGAGTCCAGGAGGAAGAAGAAACATTAACATGATACAAGATGACAGTTGACTGGGGGAACTTGCATTTTGAGCTGCACAGTTGTCAGGATGGGGCATAGTGAGGTGTCGAACCAAAAGGAGCCTTAAGATTGAGCTGTTTGTGTCCAGGCACTAGATGTCTGAAGCCAGATAACATGTTTGCTGCTCCCAGCCAGCTCAATGCAGCTGTTGTTGTGTTTCAGCTGTTGGATTTCCAGATAAAGCATTTGTGGGAAGTTTGTTAACTCTATAATGCTGAGCCTTAGATGAAAGGAGACAGTCCCTGGGGGTAGAATCTGAACTTTTGTGACCTTTCAGCCTCTTTAAAAGGTTTTACTTGGGGTAGAGAGAGGCTTTCTTTCATATTTAGGCCACAATTAAGAAATTAAGAAAAAAACCAGTGTTGTAGTTTTTAGTCTTGTTAGAGTTGTAATCACTGTCAGTGCCATGTGTCAGTTCATTTTGGTCTGTTGAAATGAGTGTTGTTAGTTAGAGTCTTTACTGCTTAATCGCTTACGTAGTTTTGAGTATTTTCTGGCCCTTTGTTGATCACAGTGGGAGGGAGGAAACCGCCGAGCTGGTGTTGTCACCCCATTTTGTCAAAAGCTCATGGACCCTTGAAATACTGCTCTTATAAATGAGATTGAGTTTTTAGCTCAAGTAGTATTTTTGCTCTTAATTAAAAACAGGGCTTTTTCAAACTATGCCTTTCCTCATTTTACATAAATTAATGCACTTTGGTTGCATTTTGTGCCTTTATATGTATCCCCAAGGTGTGATTTCCATATTAATTAGACTTGCAGCAGAGTTCTCTTGAGCTACTTACTGGTCAGATACAGCTTATAAAAGACTGATTAAAACTTCATTATTTGTCATCATTGAGAAATTTGGGGAAATTTTTATTTATTCATTTTTAGAGAGAGGGGAAGGGAAGGAGAAAGAAAGGAAGAGAAACTTTAATGTGTGGTTGTCTCTCATGTACCTCCTACTGGGGGTACAACTTGAGTTGTAATCCAGGCATGTGCCCTGACTGGGAATTGAACCGGCGACCCTTTGGTTCACAGGCTGGTGTTCAGTCCACTGAGCCACATCATCCAGGGCGGTATTAGGCAGTCTTCAAAGCACTTTGTACATACTAAATTTTAAAATTCTGAACCAGTTTTATGTAGCCACCATTTTCTTGGTTTTACATAACCCAACAACAATATGTGACTAGTAAGAGAAGTGGCATTTGAACCAAAGTAGTTTGGCTAGCAATCCAGTTTGCTTAACTCCTAACTTCAGTTGGTAACATTAGACCACAAATCTTCATGGCAGTGATACCTTGGAGTCTATCATAGATGCTTCCTATAGAAGGAAGCGTGATATTCCGTATTACCTCACTGTAGCCTTGGTGTAGAGGGCTGATAATGTGTGTGGGATAAGAGCAAAGGTAATGGCAAGGACGTGATTCCCGGAAGTCATATGTAGATAGGAAGATAATTTGATTTATTCATTTGCCAAAGGGATAGGATCTTATATTTATTCAGTAGTCCTCTGTCTCTCTGCAGTGACAACAGTGTTCACTTACTGTTTACTGTATCCTAGACCCTGTATTAAATGCTTTTCATATATTCTCGTTTACATTTAATTCAGTGTCATATACATCAAGACTCCATAAATATTAAGATTATTTTGGGGCAAATGCAATACTCTATATTCTGTAGTTGATACTTCTGTCTAAATTACTGTGTTCTTTATAACATTTGCTTTCCTTAGGAAATAGTTTCTCAAAACATGTATATAAATGTAGTATTTGTAAAAATAAAAGTTAGAATAAAAGTTCCATCAAGCCCTGGGCAGGTTGCTCAGTTGGTTGGAGTGTTGTCCTGTGCACTGAAAGGTAGCGGGTTTGATCCCTGCTCAGGGCACATACCTCGGTAGCAGGTCTGATCCCGGTTGGTGTGGTGTCAGTATTCAGTAAGTCACGGGATTTTACTGAGTGCGTTTCTTTGTAATTTACATGTACTTCTTAACACGTTTCTCACACTAGACAGATTTCCTTCATTTTATTGGAAGTAAATGTTTGTCAGTAGATGACAACCCTTTTTATACCAGTTACTATTGTTATGAGATGCTGATTGCTTGTCTAACTCAAGTTACTGATTTTTCTTTTTCTCTTTTAGGTACTTGATGAAGAAGCAGAAGTTTTTATAGTCAAAATGTGGAGGTTATTGATATATGAAACAGAAGCCAAGAAAATTGGTCTTGTGAAGTAAAACTCTTTTTACATTTAGAGTTCCATTTCAGATATCTTCTTTCCCATCCTTCAGAGGACTTTGAAATTTATTTTTTTTTTTGTCTTCAAAGACATTGTGAGACCTGTAATTTTTTTTTTAATGTAGAGAATGTGAATTTTTTTTCCTCCCAATTTGCTGATGCCCTGTGTATTCCCTTGGTTGTAAAGATATCTGAATCCTACCTTGGTTCTCTTTATACTCACCAGGTACAAATTACTGGTATGTTTTATAAGCCACAGCTGCTGTACACAGCCTATCTGATATAATCTTGTTCTGCTGATTTGTTCCTTGTAAATATTAAAATGACTCCCCAATTCTTTTGCAGAATTGCACTTAATATTGAACTGTACTGTATAGGAACCAACATGAATAATTTTCATTGGAAGAATATCAGTCACACCTATTACCCTTTCCCCTTGATCAGAATTTGGCAAGCTTTCATGAAGGCATGAAATTTAAAATTACAGTGTGAAAATTAGCAGACCATCCATTCCTACTGTATCTTTGTATGAATGTGGTTGTGTGAATGTACATATAAAAGTCTTTCCCCTAATTTGCTTTGGAGGGCTCCCTTAAACATTTCCTAGTTGAAAAACATGCAATGGTAAAGGAAACACGGTGTTGTGCCAATCCAGATGTCTTGGGAGAGTTAGGTTATCAGTCTCCCAGAACATGGTATTCTCTTCTGGCCAGCTACAAACAGTCTGTTGAACGGAATGGGGTTTTCCTGTTGATAGCTGCCTGCTTCAGGCTCTGTTTTAAGGGAGTGTGAATCAGTAGTTTGTCCTCGCCCCCTAATTTCATTGTCTAGAAATGAGGCAGATCCTTAGATTCTGGAGAGTTTCATTTCATGCATTTTGCACTGACTGGTCCTTAGTTCAATTTGGGTTTACCCCTTTGTTTAAAAAAAATTCAAAAAGTATAAATAAAAAAACTTTAAAAATGAAAGGTAAAATTAAGCAATTTTACAGACTAGGAAAATTAAACAAAACACAATAGGATTTCAGCATGACATTTTACAGAACTTCTTATTTTTAAGGATAAAGTAAGTTGTTTAAGGCAGTCACCACTAATTTTTTGTTTCCATTTTTGTTCTGTAAAGGGTTTATAGCTTGTATGTGTATGCAGTTACACACCTTGTTTGCCTCTGCTCATCAAAGTTTAAAAATACGTCGATGGTGTCAGAGCCACACACGGGGCTTGCTTTATCATAGTTGAGAACCTCACCACGGGGAGAACTACCTGAAAATGTAACAAATTTTAAACAGTTCTCAACACAAAGTAGGTGCAGCTATTCCCAAGTCTGAGTATTTATTTAAAAGAAAAGTAAGGATTGGGAATAGAAATAGGAGGCATAACTGAACTTGAGTTAATAGTTTTTTTTACATCTTAAGAGGACATTTGAAAACACTGTTCTTAACATTGAACCATGATATGGTTCCATTATGTGTAAATATTTCAAATATTAAAAATGTATATATTTGATTTCGGGAACTCATTCTTTCAGAGTCTTATTAAATAAATGGCATATTGTAATTGTGCGGCATACTAGAAACTTGAAAATATGGGCTGAGTTGATTTCTCTGAGTATTAACTAAAAGTCAAAGGGTATTTACCTTATTTTGGAGTGATCTACATGTCTATGGAGATATCTCCTTGTAGTATTTCAATATTTTAAATTCTGGCTTATCAAGAGAAATTTCAGAAGTATGCTTCTTTTCACTTAACAGATTCATTTACTAGCCTTTTTTCAGATTGACCCTCAGCCAAACACCTTGTTCAAGCTTTATTATGCCTATCTTCTCTTACCATATTACTACTTCTAAGGTATCTTACTAGGTTATTTTTATGTAGTCAACGTTGGCATGAAGGTTTATTCAAGTAGATTTAATTTCTCTTGCTCTTGCTCATTCACTATATTTATCTTAAAGGGCCTGTATCTGAAACTCTTGGGGACACATACTACATAATACCTCTAGAGAGATTTGCCTCAGAATCCAAGTTAATACTTTAACATTTCTGCAGCAGAGCAGGAATGATCATGGTCACTGGGTTAAAGACCATTGCGTAAATAGCTTCATGTCAGTTGAAGTCACCAAAGCTTAAACTTTAAGGTATTCAGAGTTTCTTGCTTTTCAGATTTATATATAAAGACTTGGACATGGCTAAACTGGGGTATTGTGTCTGGGAGAATACACATAAAATTTCTACTGAATTGCTTGAACTTTTTCTGGGTTGTCTTTACCATTTGTCCATAGTTTAATTTCAGTTTGGAAACCTTGGTTAATCTGTATTGCCCATTCAAGTTATAAAATTATATGAAAGTTCAGTTAGAATAACAATATGTTTTCTCATTTGACCCTGTAAATAAAATAATTTAAAATATGCGTATCTGTTCATAGGAGGAAAGTTATGTGAAGATCTTTTTTCCCTCAAACTTTAAGGTGCACCAGAATTATCTGGAGGAATCTTGTTAAAATGCAGACTCTGGTTTAGTTGGACTAATGTGGGGCTTGAGGTTGATGATGATACCAATGCCAACTGATCAAGGACTGTGCTTTGGTTAGCATTTTATGAGTATTTTATCCTAACAGACTATGTAAATGCAGCTTAATTTTCTTTTAAGTACGTTTAAAGAGAAAACCATTTTTGAAGCAAATAAACATACCTATTCTGTATGTTCATGAATATAAAGTAATCTCTTCCAAAAATATCTGAAAACAACTCTAATATTATAGACTTTATTCCTTGCCAGTCCCAGAACACTTCCTCCCTAAAGAACTTTATGTTGTTATTCTGAATCTTGTCATAGTGCTTTCTGATAAACTTCATGTATAGTAGAGGCCGATGATTACTTTGCAGAGAGTGCTATTTCAGGTACTCATCAAGCATAAATACTGGACAGTGAGAAAACAGAGCTTGAGAGCCAAATCGGACTAAACACGTGTATTTTTTTCTTTCATATGGAGTAAGAAAGTTTTTAATGCAAATAAATGTAAGCAGGCATACTAATTTGTATATGAGGCTTATTTACCCAGCCTTTTCTTTCTTTTTTTTAAGATTGTATTTATTTATTATTTTTAGAGGGGAAGGGAGGTGGGGGGAAAGGGAGAGAAACATCAGTATGCAAGAGATACATCAATCAGTTGCCTCTTGCACACCCCCAACTGGGGGTTCACAGGCCTGCCAGCCTGCAACTAGGAATCCCAACTGTCGACTTTTGGGTTTAGAGGCTTGCTCTCAATCCCCTGGGCCACACTAGACAGGGCCCGAGCTCTTTCTAATGAGTTCTGTGAATGTTTCTACTTCTATCCAAAAACTGCTGAAAGGTTCTATGGCAAAATGGTTTCAAAATTTTCCAGTCGTAGTTTAGCCTCCTCTTAACAGTATGAAATCAAGAAGTAGTTTTTGCTCAGCAAAAGATGATGAAATTGATTTGCGAATGCTACTGGATATGTGAAGGATATGAGAAGGAATAGGCAAAGAAACAGTCTATGTGTCAAGAATACTGGGAAATTCACATGTTTCAAACTTGGGATCTGTTACTACATTCATAATGTAGGCCAAAGTGAACTTAAAATTTTTGATAAACTGGTAGGTTTTTTAAAACGTGGTTATGTAGAGCTATTGAATATTTGCTTACTTGCATTTGAATGCTTATATTTTCATCCATGACCTTTCATTTTATTATATGAAGGCCAAATTAAGAATGACAATCCAAAGTGCCCAAGAATGAAAGGTAATTTCTATAAGCAAAAATGAATAAAAATTCTCAAGGCATGTTTGAGTTAAATGACACTCCCAAGTCTGCCACATCAGTATTAGTTGGGTGATGACTCGTACCCAGAATGGTAACCAACTGTTGAACAATCCTGCGCCAGATACTCGGGTTCCAGGATTACAAAAACAAGATATTTCTTGCTGATTGCGTTTACCATTTAGGAAGAAGTGTTACTAAGTTGGAGCCCAAGAGTCTAGACATTTTTTCTCAGGTTCTCTCCATCCACCGGAAGTTCTGATCCAATTAAGGACACAGGTATTTACAACTTTAATTAGCATCCTCTAGATTGTGGCTGATTGACATTGAGAAACATTATACAAAAGGTTCTCCAGAGAAGTGAAAGATGTTTAAGATGCCATAGCTAGATGCCGAGCACACACTGGGCCCAGTTTACTAGAAACTTTGATCCAGCTCTAGAGCTGTCTTGCTACTCCTCACAACCTCCCGACTCTTGCGCGCACTCCCAGGTCGAGACCAGCTGGAGCGCAGGGTTTCCCCCGGTATCCGCGAGCGCCACCGGAAGCTCCACCCCTTTCCTCGGCCCGGCCTTGCCCTCCACTCAGCCTGCAGGCGGGCCCCCAACGTCGTCAGGGCCGGAAGTGACGACACCGGTGAAGGCTTTTGGGCGGGGCCTAGGCCGGGCTGCTCCAGAGCCCGAGAATTCACATCGGAAATAAAACAGCCGCTGCTCACGAAAGAACCTAGGGTGCGAGCGGGCGGCGGCGGCGGCGAGGAAGGAGTAGGTGAGTGGTGGGGGAGTTCGGGGAGAGAGGAAGGCCCCCTTCATCCAGTGTCGGCACGGGCGGCCGCGGACCCGGGCAGCCCTTTGTGGCCGCCTGGGCCGCGGAGCCGGTGTCCTCAGGATGAAGAGCGGGGCGCGGCCGGGCGGGGACACAGGAACCCCTCTGGGGAATTAGAGGGGTTGCTTGTTTCTCGGGTTCCCGGCGCGGCGTGCGGTCAAATTGAAGAGAGTACCCTTCGGAGTCTGGTCCGGAAGTGCTGGTTTCCCGAAGATGTCTCAGGGCGCAGGTGCTTTGGGCCGGGATTGACCGTCTTGAGTGGAGCAGGAGGAAGAAGCCCGTACCGCCGAGCCTGGTTGAGCAACTGGTGAAACTCCACTCTTCATGTTGAGTATGTCCTTGTCTAGGGAAAGTAAATGGCACTCAGGGCTAAGTTCCTGCTGTCTCACATTCGTGGCGGAAAGCTGGGTCTGATGCTTTTGCATTGATCGGCGCTGTTCGACGCTTTGCATGTGCCTTAGATATTTGCTTTTTTCTTCTCGCTCAGATTCTTCTTCTCCTGTAGGAAAGTAACAATAATAAATTTTAAAGCTTTGCTTGCTTGCTTTGAACATGATGAATAAAGTATTCAAGGGTTACTATGGGATACAAGAATAGTGTGCAAATAACCACGTTTATGGTAGAGCACACTGTAAAGGTCACAACATTCGTTGAAGTTTGAGGCAGGTAGAGATAACATCTGCTGAAGAGAATCTTGCTATTTGAATTATCTTTCGCAGTGGGAAGGTTTTCACTCTTGTAGTTGAAGTGGGGAGGACAGTGTAATCAGAGAGTGTACTACAAACTGGGGGCCTCTGGATCTTACATGTCGGGGGATCCAGGCTGAGCATTAAATGACTATTATGAAGGAAGGTAGAACAGGAAAGTAGATTGGAGTCTGTTGCATTTGGCTAATTTCAGTCACCTGCAAAAGCCATTTCAGTTCTTAACTCATTTGCCGCGTTCAACCAACTTAAGCCCCACCCCCACCACGTTTAATAACAACTGTTTAACAATGAAAAAGGGAGCCTGTTTAGTGCATGGTTCTTCCTCCTCCCTCCCCTCTCCCTGCAATTAATACATGGTAGGAGTAGGATCTATTATGTGATTTTCATTCTTCTACACCTGGTTCTTGGGTAGACCGGTCCCACATTGCTGGATATACTTTCCTCTGAGCAGCCCTTAAGTAAAGGGCTGCTGCTAGTCCTGTGCTTTTGCATACATTTCCGCTTGTGGAGAACTGAGGATTGGAGTTGGTCTCTGAGAATCCTCCTAGCAAGGAAGATACAACATTTGTCAGTTGCCATAGCTTATGTGGTTCTCTTCCTCTCTCAAATCCAGATTCACTTTGCTCATTCTCTCCTATTTATCAAATTGTAGAGAGAGACTTCTTTCAGATATATTCTGTAAAACCTTTCAAAGACCTCTAATACTGTTTCTCCCTCTTGAGCTAGATGCCAGGTAGATTTGGAAGGTGATTTGAAAGTGTAGCACTGATGTGGCCAGAGCTTTGCTTTGGGCACCATAATGTGGTAGTTGGGGTTAGAATGAGTAAGAGACTTGAGGTGACATTGCATAATCGGACAAGATATAGTGAGACTTTGATCTTCCACGGTGGCATAGGCTTAGGAAGAAGAAAAACATGAACTGGGCATGGCAGCCAATTGAGGAGCAGGGGATAAAATGTAAAGTCGACCAGGAGACTTTAAGTTTGGAGACTGGGGGAGGCATTTGCAAAAATAAGGAAGTTTGAGCAAAGAACTATTCTAGAGGAGAAGATGAGGAAGTGTTCTGGAAATACTACAAAGTGCCAACAGGTAAAGATGTCCTTTGGACAGGCGGAGCTGTAAACATGAGAGTCACTTAAGTAGACTGGCCAGTTGATACTGAAGTAGCGGAGGAGACACCTAAGGAAAGGGAGGGCACAGGAGACCCAGGCCTACCACATACGGAGCGTGTGGAAGAAGAATGAGAAACCAGCCAGCTGAGGAGAGTGAAGTGTCAGGAGGAAAACATCTGTAATACAGCATCACAACAGCTGAGGAAGGGAGCGGGGAAGGCCCGGAAGGAAAAGGTCGTCATGGATTTTTAATATTAGGCCTGATATAGCAGAAAGAACTGAAAATTTAGAGCATCACTGTCCAATAAAAGCATAATGTGAGCTACAAATGTTATTTTTAAATTTTCTAATAACCAAATTTTTTAACGGTAGAAATAGGTAGCCCTGGCTGGCATAGCTCAGTGGATTGAGTGCGGGCCTGTGAACCAAAGGATCGCAGTTCGATTCCCAGTCAGGGCACATGCCTGGGTTTTGGGCCAGTTCCCAGCAGGGGATGCATAAGAGGCAACCGTACATTGATATTTCTCTCCTTCTCTCCTTCCTTTCTCCTCTAAAGATAAATAAATAAAATCTTAATAAGAAAAAATAACCTGTGCTGGAAAAAAAGTTTGATCTTTAAAAAAAAGAAATAGGTAAAATTAATTTGAATAACACATTTTATATAATTCAATACATCTCAAGTATTTTTACTTCAATGTGTAATTAACGTAAAAAGTTACTTGTCTGTCTTCCTCTCTAGATAGCGAGCTCTTTAAGTAGAAGCATCAGCTGATTTAGTAGCATCCCCAGTACCTATTGCAGTGTCTGGGTATGTAGAAAAAACCTAATAAATGTTGACTAAAGGGTATAATGTTTGGTTTTCACAGTGCCTAGTACAGTTTCTTAAGAGAGACCGCAAGCATTGCTGGATATATAACGAACAATTTGACAAATGAATTAGATGTGAGTAGTCATTTTTTTTCATTAAAGATAAAATGTATTCTCATCATTCCCACAGTGAATTTGAGACATTGATTCAGGGTAATCATATTTTTCATGTAGAGTTATTGAAATTAAATGTTTTTGGGGGGGTGGGTGGAAGATTCTTTATAATTATGTAAATATTTATCATATAGTTTCATATCCATAATTCTGAAATCCAGAAGCCCCTGAAAAAACTGAAAGGCTTTTCATAATTCATTTCACAGCAAAAATCTAACCTGAATCTATGTAAATTAAGACTACTTACATGTTTCACTACATATTTAGTAATGTGTTTGATTTTGTGTTCTAAGACCTGAAGAGGGCATATAAAACATGGTATTTGCATCATATTACTTTTATAAAATTCGGGGGGTGGAATTAATTCTATACACATTTATCCTAAGGGTTTCACATAAAGAATTATGGATTTGTGAGTCTTTGTTAATTTTCATCATTGTCCGAGTCCACATAACCATTATTATTTAAAAACAACTGGATAACTATATGACAGACTTCCCAGAAACCCAGCGTCTTGGAGCAGGCAAGGCTTTGCCTCAAGGTGTGGGTCTGTGGATCAGCTAGGGCAGTTTGGCTTTGCATGTCTTATTCTGGGACCAGGGCTGAAGGGACTGTGGCTTATGCCACAATCTGCTAAGATCTCATTGACCCAAGCAAGTCATAGGATTGTGCCCAAAGGCACAGGTTGGTAGTACACTACACCCACCTTGAGGCCAAAGCAACTCACAGAGCCAAGCCAACATGGCAGGAGAGGGGAAGTATGTTTCTCTCTTGGGGATGCGGGGGGAGGGAGTGAATATTCGCTGAATAATAGTCTGATCTACTACAGATGGTTCACAGAAGTAGAGTGGGATGGAAGGAGGGGGAAAAAATCAACAAATAGGCCGTATTACTATCCTTGCTCTTTTTAGAGTCTACCACTTTCACACAGTCTCTTGTAGGGCCAGGGCAATTATTTACTCCTGGTTTCTTAAAATTCAGAGGAGTCTTTCTAGGATGTATTCCCACAATTTTAAATGATTCTTATGAATTTTGGAGATGGGTTACATTTCTTGTTGGATACGAGCTTTTAAAAACAAACAGAGGCTCTCCCAGCCCATCCATTTAATCTGAACACATGCTGGCTGTCCAGGAAGAAGCCGTCAAAGTAACATTAAGGTGGGCTAAATACTTTTGTGGAATAAGAATAAATGACAAGCTCACTTGACACTTGAACACTCTTCTTAGCATTACGATACAAAGATGCTTTTACAAAATATTTTTGGTGGTTTTCTAAGTGAAGGAGAAACTAGTCCAGTGGCTAGAGTCATTGAAACAAGCCACAAGCCCTTTGCTCTTCAGAAGATCATGATAAAAGGTCTCCGTGAAAATGTTTGTTTCTGTGAAGTACATGTATCTCAGAGAGTGAAGAAAAAGTGGTATCAATAATTAAGTAAACATGCTATAGTAGCGTGAAATTTAGTTGTTACCTGGGACATAGTAAAAGACAGAAATGTGCTTATTTTTAAAATTTGTATTTATTGATTTACTTTAGAGAGAGAGGAAGGGTTGATTCTTGTATGTGTCATGACTGTGTTCGAACCCACAACCTTGGGATATCAGGACAATGCTCTAACCAACTGATCACCTGGCCAGGATAGAATTGTACTTGTCTGTTGGTGCTTCCTTAAATGGGATTTTTTAATACATTTATTTTGTGATTTTAAACGTTGCTCCTGTGATACTTTCAAGTGCTGACAGAAGGTTCTCTGGTTAGGCTTTTCTTTCTATTCAATATGTCTGCGCTTCAGGATTATTTGTATTCTCTCATTTTTAGTTTCTTTGTATACAGTAGAAATTGTAGTTGCCCATCAGAAAAGGATTTCTTCTTCCTTTATCTGATTGAGCAAGTGTCTTGTGGGAAAGGATAATGGATGACAGTGAATCCAAGTATGCTTTGTCAGTCTCAGAAAATCTTTAGCTGGAGGCCAGAGAGAGAAAACACCAAAATCTACTTTTATCCCTCATCCTACTCCCTCAGCAATCCAGGTCCCATGAAAGATTCTCACTTCCCAACAATTATCCTTTTTTGTTCTCAGGGCACTGCTAAGAATGTTATAGAGTCCAGTAGTGTCTTTTGCCGTGCTGCTGGAACAATAGGGTCATTGGCCTTCTCCACGGAGTCATCAGTTGTTTTCAGCTGTGACTGGACCAGAGTCAAATCTGGCACGGCCTGCTCCTTTCTTCGTCTGGACAATGTGTGTTTGTTCACCGGGCCCGACTGAAGACCCAGTTTAACCCTGTTGCCTGCCTCCTCTTCCTACTGGGCTCCATGTACAGAGCAGCTCTTCCAGGGAGGGTTGCCCTGTGGCATTTTGATCTTCGAAGCATCAGTGGAAGCCTGAGCTTTCTCTGGCTGAACTGGAAAAGACCTGGACTGGGCATAGAAGACCTGGTTCTGAAACTGGTGTTACTCGCTCCATAATTGTACACTGGCAAATTCTTTTACCTTTCCTGAGCCTTAGTTTTTCACATGTAAATGCGGTGGATGTGCCTTTGAAATAGTATTGGGATATGCTGAAGTGACTCCTGTATTGTTTATTCTTGCAAGATTTGTCTGAGAAAACTCATATGATGATCAGTTTGTATGGTTTGTTCTGATAGCTGAACAGCTCCTATAGCATAAGGCTAATATGGAAACTACTTAATATTAAAATGACCATATTCTTACTATAGCTTATCTTACTGTTTTTCTTCCAGTAAATATTAGGACTGTATATTAGGAATACTTTGGCACTTCAGTTTTTTATTTATAGTTACAGCAGTTACTGAAGCATGAGATCTCATTTACTGCTACTTTTTCTTAAAGATCTCATTTACTTCTAAGAGCTACTTTTACTATTAATACTCACTGTGTCTTAATGCTTATGGTTGTAAACTCCTAAAGGGGTGGGGGGAAAGTTTTACGTAGAGGCAACCTATTGTAACATGTGAGCCTTGCTCACTGGATATGACCTTGGGCAAGTTAGTACACTTCTGTGTGCTACGTTATTTTCATCTGTAGAATGGGTAAAGTGAACATAATTAATTAAATCTTCTCGGTCAATGTCTCTGAGTCTTGGTATAAGTAGCTAGCCAATAAACTGCTATGTAGTGAATGGATAATCACTTTTCCTCTCATTTTTATCTATAGATGTAATGCACTTTATTTATTTTTGCCTGCATTGCTCTCTCTTGCCCCTTGCTTCTTTCATTTGGTCAACACTATCTTATTTACTTGTTTTGCTTCTGAAGGATCATGTCAGAATATTAATGACATATTTCTAAGGGCTTTTCTGTACTAGAACCATTCTTTAAATGATGCAGTATAGTCTTCAGAGAAGTCAGTGGAGGTAATCAAAATGCATTCTGTGGCATTTCTGGGTTAGCTGAGGTGGTGGGTGCCGTGCTAAGTGTTTGTGGAAAGGAGGGAATCATGTATGCTGTTTGCTGATCATTCATGCTACCTTAATGTTAAAATTTTAACTAGTCAACTTTTATCAGAACATTTACTTTGAATACTTAGAAAATATAACTGTTCTATTGGAATCCATCTCTCTTTAGGGTAAGCTAGCATACATAGTGCCAAGTCTTAATTGTATTCATTTTAAAAGACAGGAACGTCAGTATAAGTAAACCTAAATATAGGCTTACTCCCACAAAAATCTATTTAAAATTTTAATTGAAGTATATAGAAATGTGCACAGAGATCATGGGTGTATACAGCTCAGTGCATTTATGCAGACTGAAACCCTGTGTAACTGGTACAGAGATCAAGAAATGAAACATTACCAATCCACTCCAAAGCTTCCCGTGTGCCCCTGTCTGGTGAATAGCCCTCATAAAAGTAACTACTGTCTCTTCCTGTTTTACTTTATTTTTTAATTTACAATTAATTATGTCTTATTTAGTTAATATTAATTTGCAATCCCTGACCCCATGCCAGCTAACTGTGGTCCAAAATTGGAGGGGAGGAGAAAGGTAGATGAAAGCATGTGAGATGTAAGTGAGAGCATGCCTTTGTTCAAATTTTGTCATGATTTGAGTGAGCCAAATACAAGTAATTTGAACTCAATAGTTATACTAAAGGAAAAAGTTACTTTAATGTGCTTTTTATGAAAAGTTGTGATAAAAAGTTGTAATAGAGGGTAGAAGATCTTGAAAAGGGAAAGTGAAACAGGATGTTGACAAAATACTTTCATGTAAATAAATATGTGGTAGTGTTTTAGATACTATATATGAATTAGAATACTGCTTAGGTGTACACAAATGTTTCCCCCTTTTATATTTCTGAAGACTATGAGAAGGAAAGTTGAAGTCATAAAGAGTTGGCTGATGGAGATTAAGGTAGACAGGCAAGTGGGAATGTGGCCCCCAGGAAGGTGAGCTCTGGAGGCAGAGCGATATACGTAAATAAGGCTGTGTTTGGATGCAAAGAGGGACCTGCAGCTGGGAATCAGGAGCCTTCAATGTTTGTCCTGGTCTAACCAGTTGTGTGATTCTTAACCACGTCACAGAACTTGGGTTTCCTTCTGTTTTTTTTTTTTTAATCATTTTTTAAAAGATTTTATTTATTTATCTTTTTTGGAGGGGAAGGGAAGGAGAGAGGGAGAAAAACATCAATGTATGGTTGCCTCTTGTGCATCCCCTGCTGGGAACCAGCCCGCAACCCAGACATGTGCCCTGACTGGGAATCGAACCGCGATCTTTTTGGCTCGCAGGCCCGCGCTCAATCCACTGAGCTACGCCAGCCAGGGCTCCTTATGTTTTTTAACAATATGTGTGTTACCCGTTCACCCTGCCTTGGAGCATTGTGGTAAGGATAAAATGAGATAATAAAAAGACTTGCACAATTAAAAGCACTAAGCAGATAGTTGAATGGAAATATTGAAAGTTAGGTTGGATGGTCAGCATAGAAAAAGAGATGTTGATGAGAACATTCTTTAAGATTATTCAGTTTCCTTTGCTCTGAATCTGAAATCATTAAGTATCTTTGTGATTGGAAATATTTGATTTCTCAAATACATCTATTCATTAACAAAGAGGTGTCTTGAACTGATAAAAGTTTGTCGGTTGAAGGTCATGACAAAGTAATAAATTTGTGTTTCACAGATTGATCTTACAAGTATTTGATTGGTGTGCATGAATTTACTAGGGTTTGATCAACTCTGAGTGACATTGTAAAATCCTATTTCAGACCTAATCCAGGAAGGAGTCCGCAAGTGACAGCAGCCTGTGAGGTCCTTAGAAAGCTTGGCCTGGAGGAGAACACATGAAAGAAAGGTTTGTTTCTGCTGAATGTAATTTATGAAAGTGTTTAAAAATAAAAGTATAATTGGAATGCACAAAGGATTGTTTTTTTTTCTCCTTTTCAGGACCCCAAGAGGCTTTGTTTTCTGTGAAAGGGTATTTCTGTGCAGTTGCTCCAATGACAGAGTTACCTGCACCCTTGTCCTACTTCCAGAATGCACAGATGTCCGAGGACAACCACTCGAGCAGTACTGTACGTAGCCAGGTACAGTGTCAGCCTTTGTAACTACCTCTGCCAGACTGTGGATTCAGTGATCACGCTCCCTCACCTCCAAAGAGGCTGAGGAGGCGAAATAACTTTTTCAACTTTACCAATTATCATATTTTCTAAATTTCAGCTGAGGGCAAGCATCATACTATTTGGTGCTGGGGGACACAAGGCTATGTGAGACATGGGTGGTGTTTACTTCATCTATGGCTCAGACGTCACCGCCTCCATTGAAGCCTCTCCAACTTCCTCAGCTGTTTATTATTTTACCTGTCTTACTCTTACTCTACTATAGGCTGACTACATTTCCTTTACTCTCATATGTTCAGCATCTAGCATAATTCCTGACAGTGCCTAGTAAACATTTATTGACAGAATGCACAATGATAAATGCAAGGCTATGTGTAGAAGTCATAAGCAAGTTCAAAGAAGAGAATCAAGAATGGGCTGTAATCAGTGGCATGGGACACAGAGACATCAAATCTGCCTGTGACTGCTAGCTGATCATTCCAAGCTGAATTTGGTTTCCACAGAGGGCCTGTGAGATGGTTGGGCAGTTGGTAGAATTTTTAGAGGTAGAGCCAGAATGGGGGAAAACACAAAGCCAACTATAAGCTATGCAGGGTGCATGAGGGGTGGGAAACCAGATTTCCTCTACCCTTTCAACCAGGGTGCAGATCCCATGGTGGAAGATACCAGGAAACAGGTTCTGGATCAGTAAGAAGAATTTTCTCACAGTTATTTTAAGAGGGAGGGACCCTCCCCCCCCACCAAAAAATGGAATTATCTTCTGGAGGGTAGGTCCCTTGTAATACAGGCTTCCCCTGCTAAGTGAGTGTTCTAGGAACCCATCTGTATCAGTGTACCAGCTGGCATTATTGTGAGAGGCTGTGTGCAGCTTCAGTGAATTTATTTTGAAGACTCAGTGCATTTGCCCATTTCATGATGAGTGATTTACGAGCACGCCTGCCCACACCGTGCTGAATGTTCAGCAGTTCTTGACCAAAACTGGCATGAGCCCCGTGCCCCACCATCTCTATTCACCCCATCTCACCCTGAGCAACTTTTATTTGTTTCCCTGGATGAAAAAAGCCCTCAAAGGGAAACATTTTGCTGGTGTGGAAGAGGTGAAACAAAAAAAATGGTAGAAGCTCTAAAAGGCATCAAATCAATGAGTTCAAAACCTGTTGTCTCGATAGTATACTGATTGCATCAGCTGGGAAGTACTTTGAAGGTGACCGAAGTTTAAACATGTAAGAATAGATACACACTTTTTTACAAATAAATTCTCCTTTTTTGAGGGGGGGTCCCTCCTACATGTGTCTGAAAGAGCATCGACTGCTTTGTGGGCTGGCTTGTGTTTGTGCTTAAAGCAGTCACAAAGGCTGGAAGACTACCAGCCGAATCTACAGAGGGTCGGTCCATGGAATGAGCAGTGAACTAGAGCACTACTCCACACTCTGAAGGTCTGGAGTTCCAGCTGAGGCTCAGATGTGGGGAGCATGACTTTACAAAGTGGACTTTGAGGGATGCATAGGATTAGAATAGAGCGAGCTGGGAGGTCATTGCTGAGAGACGAAGTAACAGTAGTAGAGGAGGAATTTTCCTCGAATATAAATTGACCACATCCAGAGATCACGCCAGCAGAGGCAGATCACACCGTATTGCTAGAACATTTTTAATCAAGTGAAATTAAGATGAAGTGAATATCACAGGAAGCCACACCAGAGAATACGAACTGTACACATGCAGTATGTACCCGGAGAGCTGTGTAGGGGGAAAGGACAGGGACTTTGCACCTTGCCTCGGCGTACTGGGTTCCCAACGAGGTGTGGCAGCACGTTTGTTCCTCTGATGTGTGCCGGCAGCTTCATTTGCTCTTTTTTGCTGTTCCCTAGGGAAAGCTTTTTGAGAAGTTAAGATGGGGCTGGATTGTGACGTTCTGTGGATACAGGATGTGAACGTTTGGATGCTGCAGACTGTACTCATTTGTCAACTTCAGATGAGGGAGAGGGAGAGTGGGAACAGCAGAAGTCAGGTCTCTGGGCACCTTTTCCTTACCCAGAGGAGCTCCTGTTTTATCTGTTTTACATATTTATCCCTTGAACAGAAAGGTTCCATAACTTAAAGGTTTTGTAAAAAAACACAGTTATATGTCACTCATTTGACACAAACCCTCTCAGGGCATCTCATCTCAGAATAAAATCTGGTTCTGACTGAGGTCTTAACCTCCCCCTACCCCCCATCCCGCCCTCTCTCTTACTCTCTCGCCACCCTCTCCCTCGCTCAGTGCTTCCTCAGTTCTGCCTCTGAGCCCTGGGTTATTCTCCCACTCTTCTCAGATGGCACGCCTCACTTTGTTCAGGTCACCTCATGAGTCACCTTATCAGCGAGGCCTTGCCCTGCTCAACTCCCGCTCCCTGGCACTCTGTACCCTCATGCTGTTTTCTGGGGTGTAGCTCTGACTGGTATTTCTAGCATACTGTTAATTTGAGGATTCTGTTTTCCTAACCCCTACCCCAAGCCGCTTGAGGCGGAGTATGTGATCTTTGTTCATGCCCGTCTCTGCAGCTTCGAGAGCAGTGCGTGGTACTCTGTGAGCTCTCCATTGTTAATGTAGTAGTGTTTATATCCCTCACATTCGGGTTTTGTGGGCTTTTGTGGTGTTATCTTTCTGCCTTTCTTTACACCTTAGTGACATAAACAGAATACCCCCTTGAAATAAAGGGTGCTCTAGAGGAGGTACAGTGGACACAGGATTGTTATTGATAACTGAGTGTGTTCACGGTTTGGTTTTAGTGAGCCTTCCAGCTAAAGTTTTCAGCGGTGCCTTCCAGGTCTGTTAGGGCACCACTGGCTAGATTATCAGGCCTGATTTATTTGTTTCATTTCAACTCTGCTGTCGATAATGTGAGGTCAAATAAGTTTTTGTTTAGCTCCTTAAAAATGCCTCTATAACTTACAAAGACCTTCTGTATACATTCGCATACTTTCTAGTTACTGTGGGGTAGGTATTATTCCCATTTTATAGTTTAAGAAGTTAAGATGGGGCTGATCTTCTCTATAACTTACAAAGACCTTCTGTATACATTCGCATACTTTCTAGTTACTGTGGGGTAGGTATTATTCCCATTTTATAGTTTAAGAAGTTAAGATGGGGCTGATCTTCTTCTCCAAGATCATAGAAAATTAAATGACAGACCTGGAACTTAAAACTGTTTTTTAATTTCAGACATGTCCTAGTGTTTTTTGGAGGGTTTTTTTTTTTGTGCTTCGGATTGTCTCTACCTCTGAAAAATGATACTGAAAGGGTACATTGTATGAAAAAAATCCTGAGGAAGAAACATACAAGTCTGTTCATTCTTGCACTGATGTAATTTTTTAAAACCAAAGAAAGAGGAAAAAAATCTTAGTTTTTTAGCTATAAAGACGCCATTGTATAAGTGTATGCTTTGGTTGTTTATGGAAAAATGGGGTTAGGCCCAAATTTAAATTGGATATAGATGACTGTTCTTGTGGATTAACTGAATGAAGCTCTTTTATTTCTCCTTTTGGATAGTGGATTTGCTAAATACAAGAAGATTATCTGGCCTTTTTTCTATAGTTTGTGATCTATCATAGTCCTTTGGTTTACTTTTACTATGCCTATTAAAATAATTTGTAAGATTTTATTTTTCTGATGCAAAATTTTTATGGGTAGGGCTCTTTTTTCCTAGACTTGTCATAATTCTTTGCCAGAAGTCAGTTTCCATTTCATTTCTATTGACATTACAGGAATATAGTAAAACTAGAGGAAATTGAAAATATAAACTTCAGAGTAATGAAAATTTATGTTTTGATTTGGTATAGACTCACATCGTTTATATGGATTAGCTGAGAACTTTTTGTTTTCCTAAGATGCAAAAAGGTGAATTTTATTTAAGTCTAAAATTCATTTACATTGTATATTAAAGCAGTGATTTTCAAACCTTAGTGTGCATTGGACTCCCCTAAATTCAGTAGGAAGAATTGTTAACACAAATTCTATGGCCCCAAACCCAGAGTTCCTGATATTGTGGTATGGGATGGGGCCAGAGAATTTGCATTTCTAACCAATTCCCAGATCTTGCCAATGCTTGTGATGCACGGACCATAGATTAAGAACCACTATATATATATATATATTTTTTTTTTTTTAATTTTATTTATCTTTAGAGGGGAAGGGAAGGAGAGAAAGAGAGGAATATCCATGTATGATTGCCTCTCATGCATCCCCTACTGGGAACTGGCCTGCAACCCAGGCATGTGCCCTGACTGGGAATCAAACCACGATCCTTTGGTTCATAGGCCCGTACTCAATCACTGGGCCACACCAGCCAGGGCAAGAACCACTATATTGAGTAAAGAAATAAAAGGAGTGGCATCAGAGAAAAACTATGAGATATATAAACTGAATACTCAATATTTTTATTCATATTAGTTTATTCTGACCCAAACTTTCTAATCTAAGGAAATTAATTGTCAATACCTTTTTGATTTAGAATGGAGAAAATCATTTATTTGTTAACTAAAAAGAAGCCTTCAAGTAATCTAAGGAACCCAGGATCAAATAATGATTCTCTATATAAAGCAATTGTTCAAGAACATATATAAATCCATTATCTTTAGTTGCTAAAACAACAACATTAAAATGGCCTTGCCCTGGCCAGTGTGGCTCAGTTGGTTGGGTCATCATCCCATAAGCCAAAAGGTGTCAAGTTTGATTCCCAGTTAGGGCACATGCTTAGGTTGCAGATTTGGTCCCCAGTTGTGGCACTGTGTAAGAGGCAATCGATTGATGCATCTCTCTCACAACAATGTTTCTCTCTCTCTTCCTCCCTTCCTCTGTCTCTAAAATCAATAAGCGTGTCCTTGGTGAGGATTAAAAAAAGATGTGTCTGGTCTTTATAAATGAAGTCATCTGCAGTATATCTTCTAAATTCAAAACCTTAAATGCAAAGAACTTGACTAAGTTGTTAGGAAATCATAGATTGACAGAACTAACTCATTTTCTAGATGATGGTGGGTCACTTTCTTCAAGTGTGAGAAATCCTGTACAGTTAAACAGAAAGCAAGCCTATAATCTATTTAAAGTGGTGTTTAAGTACTCGGGACCTTGAGGGGAAAAAAAATGAAAGGAGTGATCTAAATTTAAACTAAATTGGGTTCACAGGTCCAGTCAGCCTATAACAGTGTTATTGTACTGTTTATAATAATGAACTTGTTTTCCTGGTTATGTCAGTGAGGTAAGGAGAAAAATAACTTAAAATCGTGGTGACTTCCAAAGGAAAATGCTTGCTTTGTATGAGAGTAAAGTCAGAGATCTTTGGCACCCATCTTAATAGTTTGTTCAAGGGGGAAAACCCTCTGGGTTCAAGCCTAACACAACAGTGCCGTGAATGTGAAGTATTATCTCTAGCCAGTTAATGTTCACCGTTCGGGGCAGTGACAGTCTTCCTTGGTGGTGGGGCTATGGTGAAAGCTCCAGCGCCAGGGAATCAGGAAGCGTGGGCAGGTGCTGGATGGGGTTTTGTGTGCTGTTGGAAACGCATTGCCTATGATTAATAGTTTCAAGTTTTCCACATAACTTGCCAGTTCTTCAGTTAAGCCACTCTTCTGGTTTTTTATACAGTGCACGCTTAGGAGCCTCGCATTTCTAATTGTAGAAATCCAAACAATATCCTTTAAGTTTTGCAGGATTGCAACTTTTTCTCATAAATTTATTAAAAAGTACTCATTTTAAGTAAGTAAATACTATGCAGACTGTTAATATATCAACATAATGGGCTACATGATAACTTTTTAGGCATGACGTCTTATATGGGAACGTATACCTGAAATAATAGATGCACTATTTGTGAGCATTCATTGTAACTATGTACATTATAACTATGCTGAAAAAACATTGCAATTTGGGGTGTTGAAAGAATAAGTTGTTTCCTTGCAAAATCACTTAAATTCATATTCATCAATATAAAATTGTATATTTAAGTGTGGCAAAAACCTCCATGTGCAAAGTTGTAAAACAAACTGGGCAAAGGCTTATAATGCATAATGACAGGTGTATCTTAATATACAGAGAAGTCAAAAGGAGCCTGAGTAACCCAGTAACAACATTACCAAAGGCACAAGTAATATAGATGGCAGAAAAAGAAGAAATAAAAATGGTAATAAATACATGAAAAGACTAGTTGATCAACCTTACTAATAATCATAAAGAAATGAAAACTTTTCATTTTTCTCTCATCAATGAGCAAGGATTGCTATCTATTTCTTATTAGGTGTAGGGAAAAGAAGCCTTCTCATGTGCTTTTCATGGGAGTTGAATTCGTATTTGGTGTCAATTGAGTCTGCAGCTACACGTGCCTCTTGGAGATAATTTGGCAGTTAAATCTAAAAATGCACACACCTTTGACCTAGCATTTTTGTGAAGATTTTATTTATTTATTTTTAGAGAGGAGGAGGGAGGGAGAAAGAGAGAGAAACATCAATGTGGAGTTGCCTCTCACATGGCCCCCACTGGGGACCTGGCCGCAACCCAGGCATGTGCCCTGACTGGGAATCAAACCGGCGACCCTTTGGTTTGCAGCCCATGCTCAATCCCCTGAACTACACCAGCCAGGCCTGATCCAGCATTTTTACTTATAGACTTTTACCATATAGAAACATTAGCATAAGAGTGCCAAGAAGTATAGGCCAGAATACTTATTGAAGAATTATTTGTAATAGTGAGAATTTGGAGATAACCTCCATTTTATGTTATGTATAGTTTACCCAGTCAGTAATTTAAAGCAGAGATCCCCAACCAATTGTCCCTGAGAGGTAGCGGTCCTCGGCCTGTTAGGACCTGGGCCACAAGCAAAGCTCTCCTGAGCTCTGCCTCCTGTCTCCTCCAACCCCATCCACAGCAGGCGAGCTAGCCAGAGAAGCTCACCTGAGCTCATCAGTCCCCCACCCCGTTCCACAGTGGGGTGAGCAAAGCTCATCACCTCCTGAGTTCCTTACCACCCTCCACCCCCCTGTTTTCCATGAAACTCCTCAGTGGTGCCAAAAAGTTGAGGACCACTGATTTAAGGTAATGGCTAATAGTAGGATCTATTGACTAAACTGTCTGAATTAGAATCTCTGCTCTAGGAGTTCTTAGCTCTGTGATCTTTGGCAAGTTATTCTGCCTCTCTAAGCTTCAGTTTCTTTATCTGTTAAAAGAAGTCTGAATATTAATAAATTCAGAGTCTTAGGGTTGAATGAGATAACTTTTCTCAAGAGCATAAGCATGGTGCTTAACACATACATGGTCAATAAATCTCAGTAATTTTTATCATAATTATCACTAGTATTATACTGCTATTATAATATGTAAGTTTGAAGTACATTTATATGTACTGGCATCTCATGATATATTTAGTAACAAAAGGAAGTTGCAGAACAAGGATTTGAAAAATCTAAAGGTTCATCAGATTGCTCACTATATTCATGTTGGTCAGAGAACACTTTCTTTTTTTTTATTTTCACTTTCTTATAAATAAAAGTTTATAACTTAAATTTTAGAAACTTTATAATATTTCTTTCATTTACAGAAATAAAACTCTTAAAAGGCAGGCAGAAAACAGGTTTAAAAAAAACAGGCAGGTACTACCCTGTATGAAAAATAACCCCTACAATTTTTGCTACTTGAGAAATACTCCCTGCTTGAGGGTCCACATGCCTTGGATGGCTGGACCTGTACTTGCATCATGTTCTGAAGTAAACGGAAGGGACAAAATTAAAATGAAGCCTCTGACTTAATGGTGCAGGAGCTCTGCTGAATCCAGCTTCATAGGAACTCAGTTTTCACATACCACTTCCTGTAGGACCCCGCCCTACGTGAGCTTACAACATTTATATAGTGAGTAATCTTCCCCTCTGCCACTGAAATGAAATTGTTTATAATGGCCACACAACTTTTTTCTGAACCTTAAAAATAGCTTTTAATAGTACAACTGTGGAGGCACTAAAACGATCAGGGGTTGCATGGTACAGGGGGAAGAGAGGGGTAAATAGGCAGAGAACAGAGGATCTTCAGGACAGGGAAACTATTCTATATGGTACTATGATGTATGCATGTTATTATGCATTTTTAAAAACTTGTAGAAGGTACAGCACTAATAGTGAACCCATGGGGCTTCATTATACACTTCTGTCAGTATTTTTTTAACTTTTCCCTTAATAAAAAGTTTTTTTTAAATAACCTTAAAAATAATGCTAAGTCATTACGCTGTCAATCCGTTTTATAAATTTTATTTTTTGTGCATTTAAAAAAAATTTCATCACTTCTCTGCCGTTTGGCTAAAATCAAGTTGTAGTATCTGTTCTTACCAGTTTAAAAAATATTTTGGTGACATATCTAAGAAATTTTTGCCTAACTCAGGTTCTCAAAATTTTTTTCCTACGTTTTCTTCTGGAAACTTTAAAGTTTTGCATCTAGGTCTGTTTAGTGAGTGTAATTTTTTCTGTGTGGTATGAGATACGGATTGAAGTGCATTTTCCTTCATTTGGATATCCACTTGTGTCATCGCCACTGTTGAAAAGGCTGTCCTTTCTCCACTGCATTGCCTATGCACCTTTGGCAAAATTCAGTTGTCCATGCATGTGCCGCTCTGTTCGTGGGCTCTCTTCTGTTCTATTGGTCTATTCCTCTGTCTTTGTGCTAATACTGTATTTCGTGATTACTGTAACTGTATAACAAGCCTTGAAATCAAGTTGTGTTAGTCTTCCAACTTTCAAAGTTGTTTTGGGTATCTTAGTACTTTGTATTTCCATATGAATTTTACAAACATTTCTACAAAAAAAGTCTGCTAATTTTAAAAGATTTTATTTATTTTTAGAGAGAGAGGAAAAGAGGGAGAAAAAGAGAGAGAGAAACATCATTGTGTGGTTGTCCCCTACACACCCCCCACTGGGGACCTGGCCCACAACCCAGGCATGTGCCCTGACTGAGAATCAAACCAGCAACCCTTCGGTTTATAGGCCTGCACCCAATCCATTGAGCCACACCAGCCAGGACAAAAGTCTGCTAGTTTGGATTGAGGCTGCATTGAATCTATAGATCAGTTGGGGTGGGTGAGGTGGAGTGGTAAAATTGAAACCTTAGTAACACTGAGTCTTTCAATCCATGAACACCTTATATTTCCACATTTATTTGGGTCTTCTTTAAAAAATTTTTTTAAATTGTGGTAAATAATATATAACCTTTAAAATTTACCATCTTAACCATTTTTAAGTGTGCAGTTCAGTAGTATTTAACTCTATTCACATTGTGGTGCAAGAGATCTTGAGAACTTTTTCAACTTGCAAAACTGACACTGTGTACCCACTGGACAGCTTCCCATTTTCCCTTTCTCCACAGACCCTCGCAACCAGTTATTTAAAAAAAAAACAGTGGTTTTTAAACAAATTTTGAGTTGGACTACTTTAGATACTTTATATAAGTAGAATCACACAGTATTTGTCTTTTTCGTGACTTGCATATTGCACTTAGTGTACTGTCCTTAAGATTCCTTCGTGTTTTAGTATGTAACAAGATTTCCTTCTCTTTTAAGGCTGAATAATATTCCATTGTTCATGTATACCACATTTTCTTTATCCGTTTGTTGATGGACATTTGAGCTGCTTCTTCCTCCTGGCTCTTGTGAATAATAATGCCGCAGTGATCACAGGAATGCAGATACCTCTTCGCGACACTGATTTCAGTTCTTTTGGATACATACCAGAAATGGGGTTGCAGGATCATATGATAATTCTTTTTTTAGTGTTTTGAGGAATACCGTGCTATTTTTTATAGCAGCCACACCACGTTGTAGTCGTAACAACAGCGCACAAGGGTTCCAGTTTTTCTGCATCCTCACTAATGCTTATTGTTTTTTCGGTGTTTGATAGTCGCCATCCTTATGGGTGGAAGATGGTGGTATCTCATTGTAGTTTGAGTTGCATTTCTGTAATGATTAGCAATATTGAGCTCTTTTCATGTGCTTTTTGGCCATTTGTGTGTATTCTTTAGAGAAATGTCTATATAAGTCCTTTGCTCATTTTAAAGATTTTATTTATTTATTTATTTTTTGGTGAGAAGGGGAAGGGAGGAGAAAAAGAGGGAGAGAAACATCACTGTGCAAGAGATACATCGATTGGTTGCCTTTCTCATTTCCCCAACTGGGGGCCTGGTCCCAGCCCAGGAACGTGCTCTGGCTGGGAATCAACTGGTCCACACTGGCCCTTTTGCTCATTTTAAAATTAGGTTGGTTTTTTGTTGTTGAGTTGTAGAAGCTCTTTCTATATTCTGGGTATTAACCCCTTATTAGGTACATGATACGCAAATATTTTTTCTCCCATTCCATGGTTGCCTTTTCACTCTGTCGATTGTGTCTTTGATGCACAGAGGTTTCAAAGTTTGATGTTGTCTCATATGTCTATTTTTACTTTTGTTCTTTAATTTTCCTCAGCAGTGTTTTGTAGTTTTCAGTGTGTGGATATATTTGGGATTCCCCAAGATTATGCTCATGTCCAGTGACTAGCTAGAAGGATTCACAAAACTCAGGAAAGCTGTTATACTCACTGTTCCAGTTTATTACAGTGGAAGCATACAGATTAAAATTAGCAACAGAAAAAGGCATACAGAGCAGGGGCCAGGCACAAGCTTGTAGTTGTCCTCCCCCAGTGGAGTCATGGGAACAGTGCTTAATTCTCCCAGGAACAATGCATGAGAGTGTGCACAGAGTATTGCCAACCAGGGAAGTGCACTTGAGCCTTGGTGTCCAGGGGTTTTACTGGGGGTTGGTCATGTAGACATGGCTGAACATACTTCTGCGGCCCCTCCCAAAGTCAAGCAGATACCATGTAGTCCAAGACCCCCACCAGAGACCACACTGTGAACAATGGGGCCCAAGGCCTCCTGGAAACAGAAACACTTAGTGGACAGGAGAGTCCAAGGGCTTAGAGCTTACGTCCCAGGGACAAGGCCAGACCTTCTGACTCGATCCTTTATTATACAGTGAGCCTTTCACACCTTCTCATCCTTTAGGTCTCAGCTCAAGCGTCACTTCCTCAGAAAGATATCCCATGTATTCTTTATTACACTATCCTGCTATAGTACTATCCCACTTCGTAATTATCATGTTTACTATCTGCCTCCCTCTGCTTGAAATCAGTTCACGGGAGCAAAAACCTCATCTGTCTTGTCGACTGCTGTACTGTTGGCACCTAGTACATAGCTAGCTGGCATTCACTGATTCTTAATAAGTGTAAGAATTACATCTAGAAACAAAAAATGTGCCATCAGCCAAATACAAAAATTGCAAAGGAATGAATACTGAGTTCACAGAAAATATGCTTCTTTTGCCTAATAATAAGAAATAAATGTTAAAATTACATGGAGATCCCATATTTCACCTCTCAGATTGGTAAAAATTCAAGCATTTCATAGCTTGTTGTTTTGACAGGGCTTGTTGAAATGGGCACTCTTCTGTGTTGCTGAATCATTAAACTAGTACAACCCATAGGGAGGGTGATTTGGCAGTATATGTCAGTATCTCAACAGCGTGTGTACTTTGACCCAGTAGTTTTCCTTCAGGGAATTTATCCTGCAGTACGCCCCCACACATGTATAACTTCATAGGGGGCATTCCGATCGCAGCAGTGTTTGTAATGGCAAGAAGTTCAAAGCAAGTTAAACGTCATCCATTAGGGGATTGGCCTACTTAATGAAATATCGTACTCTGGCTATATAACTGATTTAAAAAAATTTTTAAGAAGAAGGATAGGCTTTGTGTACTGACGTATCTAAAAATCTTTAATATACACAGTTAAGCAAAGGAAGCAAAGTGCAGGACAGTGCATCTGTTGTGCAGAGGGGAATGAGAGTACGTATTTGTGTTTGCCTGTATGTCCATGAAGAAATGGATAGAAGTGGCAGAGAACAGTGACAGTGATAACCTGGAAGATTAAAAGCTAAATAGATAGTTAAGTAAGAGCTTTTTTACCGTTCACCTTTTTTATGCTCAGATTTTAGAGCCATGTGAATGTTTTACCTGTTTAAATAAATAAATTGTGCCCTGGCCAGTGTGTCTCGCTTGGTTGGAGCATCGTCCTGTGGACCAAAGGGTCGTTCAGTTCCTGGTCAGGGCACAAGCCTAGGTTGTGGGTTCTGTCCCCAGTTCAGGGTTCATGCCCGAGGCCACCAGTCAATGTCTCTCTCTCACATCAGTGTTTCTCTTCTCCTCTCTTTTCCTCCCTTCCCTTCTCTCTAAAGTCAGTGGGCATGTCCTCGACTGAGGATAAATAAGTAAATAAATAAATTGTACTTTTTAAAAAGACATTAAAACATAGTTTTAAAAATAGTATCCAAAGTACTATAAAGAGGAACTGCATGTGTGTGCGTGTGCGTGTGTGTGAGAGAGAGAGAGAAACAGTGCTCTAGTTCCCCACATTAGCTTCAGGGGTGGGGCAGGGTGGGGTTGGCTAATGTTCCTTACAAACCAGAACAGCCAGTTGACCAGTGTCATTGAGCTTGTTATGATTGCCTCTTTCATGCTAGACTTACTCATTTAAATCTTTTGTGTCGCCCGATGGGACAGCTGTATGCCACAGAAAGAACACAAATTTTGAAGTAAGAAACTTGCATTTGATTCTTGCCTCTGCTGTTTTCTGCTGTGAGGTTTTGGACAACACCTCTCAACATTTGAGATGAATGATTGAGATACATGACAGTGCTTTATAAGTTGGCAAGTACCGTATAAAGAGAGTTATTATCACTTGTATTTTAGTTTACTTTGTGCATTGATTGGCATATCAAGTTGGTCATAATTGTACTGCTGAACATTAGTCACAAACATAACATCCTCAGCGTATGGCTCTCGAAGTGTGACTTCCCTCCTCTTGCCTGCCCCGCTGCTGTCTGTCACACCACGTCTCTGCCCTCCAGATCCCCCCCGTCCTCGTAACCATTTCTTTCCTCCTGAACTTTGGCCACTCCAGTGGCTTGTGTTCAGTAAAAATGATCTTTTCTGGTAAGTGGTGTATGTATTTCTACCATATGTGCTTTGGAATTGTTTCCATTCCTCACAGAGTTCGCGTCTTCATAAATATTTTCTCCATGCATTCAGAGAGTGACTTCCTGACCTCCAGGGTGGGGTAGGGGGCTCCAGTGCCTTTGTAAGGCCAGTCTCTTCTTCCCCTCCTTTGCCCCCTGTGCTATTCCATCAGTTACCACCTCCCTGTCTTGTATTGTCAGTCTCCTCCTGAACCCTAACTCTGTACTTTGACCTGACAAGTATGCTCAAGTCTCTATCATCCCTAAAATAATGATTTCAAATTTAAATCTTTTCTGTTGTCATATTTTTTCCCACCAAAGAATTATTGCCTTTAATTTCTCAATTCTCATTCATTCCTCAGTCTGTTGTGATTTATGATCTGACTTCCCTCTTCACCCTTTTACTTGTGTGAAGAGGTTGGTGGACTTCTGTCTGTCAAATTCAGTGGCTTTTCAGCTCTCATTCTGCCTGACCGTTGATGACATCTTTTTGAAATGTGCTCTGCCTTTGGCTTGATATTCGTTGATTTCTGGATTTTCTTCTCTTTCTCCCTAATCTCTTTTGCTGGTTTTTCTCCTATCACCTGCTGCTTAAGCTTAGAGGTTACTCATACTTCTTCCTTGTTTGTCATCTGTCATCTCAGTAGTTTTTCTTTTACAGTTGGTGTATTGCATTCGTGACCAAGTTCATACTGTTCCTATTTTCCATCTATACTCTGTCTCTCTCTCTCTCTCTGAGATTTCATCCACTTCCATAGCTATACAAACTAATGACTTTCCCCAACTCTATTCTGCGCTTGAAATTCTTATTAGCCGCCATTGGACTTTCTTGCCTGATTGCAGGTACTTTGCATTTTCCTGTCTCCCGAACTCAAACATCTGTCCTCCAGCGTGCTCATCTCCTGTGTTCCCAATCTCTGTCAGTGTCAGCACCACCTTCCTAGTCTCTCATGCTGGAAACCTCCAGAGTCATCCTTGCCTCCTTCCTGACCATTTGCAAAGCCCTGTCACTTCGGATTCTAAAATATGCCTTATACATCTCCCGTTTTCCATCCCCACTGCATGAAATTTCTCACAAATGAAACATAATCCAATGTGCCTCTTCCTCAGACTTGACATTTTTTAATGACTTTCTCTTGCCTACAGAACCAAGTCTGATGTCCCTTGTTCTCTCGGCAGTAGGAAGGTCCTTTACAACCTGTTGCTACCCTTCTTCCCTTCCACCAGCCCTGACAGCCCTGTCCCCCAGCCCCCTCAGGCGTAGTCACTGGTTTGCTCCATGGCACTTGCATGTGTCTGTGCCACAGGTCATGTTGTCTCTGCCTGGAGCCCGTTTACCTTATAGTCACTCTGGAAGGTTCTGCTCAAGAATCATATCTTTTATGTTGCCCGTCTTGACCATACAAAATTGTAGTCCTGTAGCACTTTGTTGATGTCTCTAATATATTTATTCTACATTAAAACTAACTTATGTACTTCTTTTATTTTATTTTATTTATTTATTTTTAGAGAAAGGGGAAGGGAGGAAGAAAGAGAGGGAGAGATACATGAATGTGTGAGAGAGACATCGATCAGTTGCCTCTCACATGTGCCCCAACCAGGGACTGGCCTACAACCCAGGCATGTGCCCTGACCAGGAATCAAACCGGTGACCTTTTCCTTTGTTGGATGACACTCAAGCAACTGAGCCACACCAGTCAAGATTAACTTATGAACTTCTTAAGGATGCATCTAGATTGTATTATTTTCTGTATCGCCACAGTAGAGTACCTGGAATATAGAATTTTGATAATTACCTGTGGGGTGAATACATTCAAAATAAAAGAGAACTCAGCTCACAGTCTGCAGAGCTCTTATCTTGTCTTGTGACCCGAAAATTGAGGTGGTAAAGAACTTGATTTCTGTGGTCAGGCGCACCTGGGTTCAAACCCAGTCAGTAACATTAGCTGTTGCTGTTTCCTTACCTGTAAAGTGGTGATGATGGGGTGGCGGTGAGAATTCAATATAAAGTGCATGTCAGTCCTTGGTACACTGTAATAACTTTTTAAACAAGATTTATTTATTTATTTATTTATTTATTTATTTATTTATTTATTTATTTATTTTCAGAGAGAGGGTAAGGGAGGGAGAATGAGAGGGAGAGAAATATCAGTGTGTGTTTGCCTCTGATGCACCCCAGCTGGGGACTTGGCCCATAACCCAGGCATGTGCCCTGACTGGGAATCCAACCAGTGACCATTTGGTTCGCAGGCCAGCACTCGATCCACTGACCCATACCAGCCAGGGCCATTATAATAACTTTAAGCTATTATTAAGTGTGTAATGTATTTTTAATGAATAATAGTAGTACTCTATAATAATATTCTGAGTTACATCTGTAGCCAAAAAAAGGTACAAGAATGGCCTGTTCTCACATGATCTTCCTAAGGGGACCCTTTCTTAATCACACTAAGGGGACCCTTTCTTAATCACACTTCCCAGCATCAGTGACTGTCAACCTGTTCTGTTGCCAGTGAGGAGGAAGAGTATCAACCTGATACCCTTCCTGTTATCTGTTATTGTTGTTGTGGTTGTTTGTGCTCTTAGGATTCATTTTACTTTTTCCAAACACTAAGTTTTAGATAGGAACAGTGATACCGAAAGGGAAATTGAATTTGAAGAATAGGAAAGAAGAAACTCGGTGTGAGGATAAAGGTAATAATGTGGTGTTTGGATGAAGAGTCTGAGGAAAGTAGAATCTAAGAAGGGTTCCCCTTCCATCCCATCATTCATTAAGTGTTATTGTCTGCTGACTGCACACAGGGCTCAGTGGGAATGGGGCAGGGTTATAATAATTGTTTAAGGCCTAATTCTCACTGTAAAGATTTTTTTTAATTGAATACTTGAGATCATTGTAGATTTAAGTGCAATTGTAAGAAATAATTACAAAGAGATCCCTTGTACATCACTGCAGGATTTTAAATCTTATTAGTAATGAAAGGAAGATAGTTCCTTGTGTAACTGGTATAAAACCACAGGTAGAAAGCACTTCATGATTGGAAAAGCTCAGATTACTCTGCTTGAAGCTGCAGCAGATCGAGTTTTTAGGCAGGTGTCAGTTTTAAGCCAAATCTCAAAGGATGAGTGTAATTGTATTAGGATGGGGATGGCAGAAGAGACCCAGGGGAAACGGAGGGTCTGGGTTCCTACAGTGAAGTTGGTAAATAATCTAGACTTCTTACCTGAACACATATTATAAGTCGGTTCTTTCTTACCCCCAGTTTTTAGAACTCAAGTAATGATGAGTCTAGTGTTAACCCCAGATTGTTACATTTTATGTTTTTGATATAGAATAGATTGATTCTAGTAAGAGTCTGAGTTACTGACAAAGTTTTTCTTGTGCTTTTAGAATGACGGTAAAGACCGGCATGAGCACGGCAGCGAAAGGCGGAGGCGGGGCAACCCTGAGCCGTTGTCTAATGGAGGACCCCAGGGTAACGCACTGCAGGTGGTGGAACAAGATGAAGAAGAAGATGAGGAGCTGACACTGAAATATGGCGCCAAACATGTGATCATGCTCTTTGTCCCCGTGACTCTCTGTATGGTGGTAGTGGTGGCTACCATCAAATCAGTCAGCTTTTATACCCGGAATGATGGGCAGTTGTATGTATGAGTGTTTTGTTTTATTATTCTCAAGGCCAGTGTAGCTTTCCTTTACAGCATGTCATCATTAC
>PVKM010008524.1:0-38909 GCA_004027735.1 Carollia perspicillata
TATGAGTGCATAGCCCTTGCTGGTGTGGCTCAGTCCATGGATTGAGCACTGGCCTATGAACCAAGGGGTCACAGGTTTGACTCCCGTTCAGGGCACATGCCTGGGTTGCGGGCCAGGTCCCCAGTGAGGGGGAAAGCACAAGAAGCAACCACACATTGATGTTTCTCTCCCTCTCTTTCTCCCTTCTTTCCCCTCTGTCTAATAATAAATAAATAAAATCTTAAAAAAATATATGAGTAAATAAAAAGAAGCTAACAATGATTACCTTTCTTATGGGGATGGGAACAGACTGATGAAGGGAAAGGTGTGTTAAGATTTTTCTCTGCATACTTTTGTAAAGCATTTCTATAATTTGAGCTATGAAAATGTAGTAACTATTCAAAAAATTAAGTATAGAACTTTTTTTTTTTTAATTTATTTTTAGAGAGAGGGGAAGGGAAGGAGAAAGAGTGGGAGAGAAACATCAGTGTGTGGTTGCCTCTCATGTGTCCCCCACTGGGGACCTGGCCTGCAACCCAGGCATGTGCCCTGACTGGGAATCGAACCTGAGACCCTTTGCTTCACAGGCCCGTGCTCAATCCACTGAGCTACACCAGCCAGGGCAAGTATAGAACTTTTAAATGTGAAAAAACTCAAGAAATTGGAAGGAAAACAATAAACAAAGAAAGGAGGAGGAAGAAAATAATAAACATAAAATAATGAAGACATGAATGAAATAGTAAACAGATAATAGAGAGGATAAACAAAGTCAAAAGACAGCTCTTGGAGTAACAGACGAATCACTATCGAGACGGATCAAAAACAAAAAAAAAGGCAGTCAATATTAGGAATTAACAAGAGGATCTATCTTCAAAACAGATTATGAAAAAGTAAGAAAAACTGTACTTTTATGGCTAATACATTTGAAAATGTAGACGAGGAAATGATAGCCTATGAAATTATAATTTATTAATGTTTCATACATAGTAAAGCTAAAAAAAAATCTTAGTCATTTTAAGCATGACACCAAAAACATAAGACAATAAAAGAAAAAAACAGATAAATTAGACTTCATGTAATTGAAAACTTCTGTGCATAAAGAACACAATCAGCCCTGGTTGGTGTGGCTCAGTGGATTGAGCACAGGCCTGCCAACCAAAGGGTCGCTGGTTCAATTCCTAATCAGGGCACATGCCTGGGTTGCTGGCCAAGTCAGGTCCCCAGTAGGGGGCGCATGAGAAGCAACCACACACTGATGTTTTTCTCCCTCTTTCTCCCTCCCTTCCCCTCTGTCTAAAATAAATAAAATAAAATAAAATAAAAAGAACACAATCAAGAAAATGAAAAAGCAACCCACTGAATGGGAGAAAATATTTGCAAATCATGTATCTGATAACAGACTAATATCCATAATGTATAAAGAACTCCTACAACTCAATAACAACAAAAAACAAATATCCCCATCCAAAAATTAGCAAAGGATTTGAGCAGACATCTCTCCATAGGAGATATACAAATGGCCAATAAGCACATGAAAAGATGCTCAGCATCATTAGTCATTAGGGAAATGCAAATGAAAACTACAATAAGATACCACTTCATCCCCATTAGGATGGTCATTATTTTAAAAAGAAAGAAAAGTAACAAGTGTTGGAGGGGGTGTGCAGAAGTTGGAACCCTTGTACATTGTTACTGGAAACGTAAAATAGTGCAGGTACTGTGGAAAACAGTGCGGCAATTCCTCAAAAAGCTAACCATAGAATTACCATGAGGTATATTCAATTCTTAGGTACATACCCAAAAGAATAGAAAACAAGGATTCTGATACTTGTACATGATTGTTCATTGCAGCATTATTTACAATCACTAAAAAGCGGAAACAACAGAACTCATGAATAGATTAAAAGGTAAATAAAATTTGGTATATGAGGTCTGTCAGAAAAAGTCCAACTACTGTTAATATGAGAACAGTTTGCATGACATGGATGTAACCTGGCTGCTAAGGAGAGTGGTCTGGAATGTGCATGTGTGAACAATGACAACTTCACTGTACTAGTCAGTGGGGGCGGTAGATACCATTGAGTGAGCATGTGTACTCTGTAGCTGTTGCATTCAAAATGACTTAGCAAGTAGAGCAATGAATCTGCATCAGATTTTGCACTAAGCTTGAATATTCCTCCACATAAACTATTTGCACGATTCAAAAGGCTTTAGCTATGGGCAACTGGTGATGGGCAGCTTCATCACAACAACACACCAGCTCATTCATCACATTTCATGCAGTTTTTTGGTGAAACATCAAATCACCCAAGTGACTCAATTCCCCCACAGCCCAAATATGGTACTCCGAGACTTCTGGCTTTTCCCAAAACTAAAATCAACTTTGAAAGGGAAAAGATTTCAGACCGTCAATGAGATTCAGGAAAATATGACAAGGCAGCTGATGGCAATTGGGAGAACTGTGTGAGGTCCCAAGGTGACTACTTTCAAGGGGACTGAGGTGTCATTGTCCTATGTACCATGTTTCTTGTATATCCTTTAATAAATATCTCTATTTTTCATAGCGCATGGCTGGATACTTTCTGGATGGGCCCTGTATATATACAATGGAATATTATTAAATACTCCATGAAAGGAATACGTCATAAACTATGCCATAAAAAGGAGTAAAATTCTGATATATGCTACAACATGGACAAACTTTGAAAACATTATGCTAAGTAAAATATGCCAGACACAAAAGGACTAACATTGTATGATTTCCCCTTACGTGAGGTCCCTAGAACAGGCAAATTCATAGAGACAGAAAGTAAAACAGACCCTGAGAGGAGAGGGAAATGGGAAGTTACTGATTAATAAGGACGGAGTTTCTGTTTGGGATGATGAAAAGTTCTGGAAATAGTGGTAATGATTATACAACATTGTTAATGTACTTAATACCACTGAATTGTACATGTAAGAATGGTTAAAATGGTAACTTTTATGTTATGTATATTTTACCATAACTTAAAAAAATAATAACATTAAAAACAAATGAAAAATATCTATATGGAGAAAAAAACAGACATTGAAAACTGGGCAGTGTACCAGACTCACCAATAAAACACGCACTCCCTATAGCCCAGTGATGCTACTAAGTATTTCCCCCCAGGAGCTCTCACACATTCACAATGAGACCTACATTGCAAGACTGTGCGTGAGAGCATTAGACTGAAACCCAACTATTTCTCAATAGAGGAATGGTTAAATAGACAAGGAAACAACGCAGTCAGTACAGTAGTTGAATTAGCTATCTCCGTGTTCTGGCACCAGATGGCAAAAACACTGGTTAGTGAAAAAGCAAGTTCCTAACACTGACATATAATTTTAAAACACAAAGCAATATATATTGTCCATGATATGTGTATTAGTAATACAAGTGAAAAGCGAGGGGGAGATGGTTGTGGTTGTTTGGGCGGAGGAGGGAGAGGGAAGAAATGAGAGGTGGGCTTTAACTATATCGATCGTGTTTTATTCCTTTATTTTAAAAAACTAGAGATCTGAAGCAAACGTGGTGAAATGTTAACATCTGTTTAACTTGGCAGTGGATTCATGGGTCTCTGTGACATTTTCTCTATGTTTGAAATGTTTCATAATTAAAAATTAGAAAGGAAAAAAATTCTAGGTCTCCCTGAGATTTTATATAGTGTAAGAACTGAGATAGGGGTCCAAATTTATTTAATTCCAGATGACTAGCCAATTGTTCCCAAACCCCATGAAAACCGTACTCTTCCCAAACACTAGGCGCACTGTTCCTACCGAGGCATCAGGAAGCTGGCACTTCACCAGCCCGCCCTGGAGGGAGGGATTTACTCAGTAATGCAAGCAAGGAGCTTGAGTGGCCTGTCAGGATATCAAAACTAAAAAGCAGCAGCAACCAGGCAGGAATGCCCCCAACTTCGTGTCACTAAAACCTCTAGACTCCCCAGCATAGACACCACCACTTCATTCTAGTTACAACCCAGGAGCCCCCCTCCTCAGAGTGACTGCTCCCCTGTGCTCTGCATGCCAGCCCGGCCCACGTTCTCTTTTTCTTTCTCAGATACTTCAACCTCTCCTTTCTACTCGGTCCACCCAACAGCATTTAAACATGCTCGCATCTTGACTGCAAATTGGTACAGCCACTACGGAAAAGTGCATGGAGATTCCTCAAAAAATTAAAAACAGAATGATCTGATAAACCCAGCAATTCCAATTTCTAGGTATATATCCAAATAAATCCAAAACACTAATTCATCACATCTCATGCAGAGCTTTTTGGTGAAATATCAAATCACCCAGGTGCAAAAAGATACATGCACCCCTGTGTTCACTGCAGCATTATTTACAATAGCCAGGACACAGGAGAAACCTAAGTATCCATGGGCAGATGAATGCATGAAGAAAATGTACAACATTTTCTATGTACAACAGACTATTACTCAGCCATAAGAAAGAACGAAACCTTGCCATCTGTGACAACACAGATGGACCTAGAGGGTATTGTGCTAAGTGAACCAGCTCAAAGGCAAATACCACTTATATGTGGAATCTAAAACAAACAAAATAGAAACAGATTCAGAGATACAGAGGAGCCAACCTGACGGTGGCCAGATGGGAGGGGGTTTGGAGGGACAGGTGAAAAGGTGGAGGGACTAAGAAGTACAAATTGGCAGGTGGCAGCCATCTCCTCCTCGGCACCATGGCTGCCCTAGATGCCTCATGAAACCAAGATTGCCAAAGAGAGGACCAAGAAGTTCCTCTGGCACCAGTCAGACTGAGACGTCAAAATTAAGTGTAACCGAGGGAAACCCAGAGGCATGGACAACAGGGTGTGCAGGAGGGTCAGGGGCTGGATCCCGAGGCCTCACACTGGGCATGGGAGTAACAAGAAAACAGAGCACATGCTGCCCAGTGGCTTTTGGAAGTTCCTGGTCCACAGTGTCAAGGAGCTTGAAGTGCTACCAACGTGCAAGGAATCTCACTGTGCTGCGACTGCTCACAGCATCTCCTCAAAGAACTGCAAAGCCACTGTGGACAGAGTGGCCCATGTGGCCGTCAGACACGCCAATCCCAATGCCAGGCTGCACAGCAAAGAAAATGAATAGACAGATTGTGTGCACATTGTATTTGTGTTAATAAAACCATAAAATCCTGCCAAAAAAAAAGTACTAATTGGCAGTTACAAAATAGTCACGGGGATGTAAAGTACAGCATAGGGAACACAGTCAGTAATATTGTCATAACTACGCATAGTGTCAGGTGGGTACTAGACTTATCAGGGGGATCACTTTGTGAGTTATAAAATGTCTAACCATTATTCTGTAAAAGCTAAAAATTAAAAAGAACAAAAAACATGCCCCCATCTTAAAAAACAAAACAACAAAGTAAGCACCTGCTCGCCTTTCCCTTCCCTTCGCATCTTGACCCCCCCTTCCTTAACACCTCGTCTTCGCCACCCCACCGACACGCTCCAGCAAGATCGCCAACAGCCTCTGTTATTAAGCCCAACCACAGGACTGGTCAGGGCTGATAAGGAGTAGAGGACTTAGGAATTTTCACCTGGTTTTCATGTCTCCCACCTGAATTGTTTTGTTTCTGTGTGCATGCTTTGCTTTTATTAAAATAATTCACTCCTATGACCATGCCCGGTTTTTAATTCTCCTTTTCCTGGAAGGTTCAGCCAACATCCTGGAAGAGTCTCTGCTTGAGACCTGTCCTTTCTGGGTTCCATGTCCCCAGTCGCCTCTCTGGCCCATGCTTCTCGGCACAGCCCCCTTCTGCCCCTGCTTTCAACCACAGCTGGCTCGAGGTTCCGTCCTACTTTCCTCCAACATGCTGCCTCTTTGGCGGGGTATTCTATCCAGGCCATGATCAGGACCGAGATGTTGCTGACTCCCAGCCCTCCAGGTTCGATTCGGATCACTCTCCCGAGCTCCAGACCCACGGATCCAATAGCCTCCTCGGGTCTCTCTACTCAGACGCCTGCCGGCACTCAAATCATCCCGTGCAAAACCAAAATGGTTTTCCTTCACCAACTACTCTTCTTCTCACTATACCTATCTCAGTAACGGAATCACCATCTATCTGATTGCTCTTCATCCCCAGCCACCTTGTGTTCTCACCTGCATTACAGCAACTGCCTCCCGACCGGTTTCCCAATCATTTTCTATACTCCAGCCAGAGTGAGCCTTCAGAACAAAACTGAGTATGGCATTATTCTGCTTAACATACTTCACTGGCTCCCCCCATTTCTCAGACTGTCCACACTCCTCAACACACCTAGGGTTTCACGGCCCGTGACTTGTCTCTGCTAAACAACTGCCCGGCTCCCCTCACACAACCTCCCAAACCCCATCCCCACAATTCTCTCCAGTCCCCGTGAACAGCTTCAAGTCCTGGGACAGGCCATCCTCTCACCTCCCCATCCTTCAATCATCAATCCGAAGGTCACTTTCTTCCAGAGGCCGCTCTTTTACCTAAACTCAGTTAGTTCCTTCATTTTGTGCTCCCTGTGATGTTTACTCAACCCCTAGAGTATTTATCCTGATTGATGTCGCTGCTTATTTAATGTCTACCTCCCGAGGGCAGGATTTGGTCTCTCAGTCATCACTTTATCCCCAGTTCCTATTACAGTGCTTGCACAAGGCATAATGTTCAACAAATATGAGGACAGTGCAGTCTTCACGCTCAGTTCTTGGTACACTGAAGCTACAAAGAAATAAGGAAATAATGAGAATACAATGAAGTGCTACAATGGATTATATATGTGGATGTTCGTGAGCTGCTATGGTCTGAGTGTTTGTGTCCCCCCACAAATTCCTATGTTGAAATCCTAATGCCCAGTGCGATATTAGGAGGTGGGGCCTTGTGGGGGGTGATTAGGTCATGAGAACAGAGCCCTCATGGATGGGATTGGTGTTCTTACAGGAGTCCCCACAGAACCCGCTAACCCCTCCTACCATGTGAAGATACAAGAAGTCTGTGACCTGGAAGGGGACCCTCACCTGACCATACTAACACTCTGATCTCCAACTTCCAGCTTCCAGAACTGTGAGAAATAAATTTCTGTTGTTCGTAAGCTACCTGGTCTGTGGTATTTTGTCACAGCAGCCCGAACAAACTAAGACGAGGACACATGTGATGTGGATGCCTGTACATGAAGTGCTGAAGGAACACGACTAACTTCCTGGGTTAGCCAAGAAAGGACACATAAAATAGGTGACATTTGAACTGGCTTATCATTCATTCCTTCCATTCAATGAGTAACTTCTGGACACCTACTTGGTGCTAGGCACTGTTTCACACACGAAGACACATTGGAATATAAGATGGACATTGTCCCTGCCCCTCCCTGGAGCTTATTCTATGGGGCTGGTAGACAGAGAGATTAAATTCAAACCAAGATTATTTTAGGAAATGATTTGTGCTTTGAAGAGTATAAAACACTGAAGGAGTTTACTAAGATGGGGACAGAAGGGTGGGCACGTGTGTGCAGCTGCGTCTGGGTGTCTACGTCAGGTCTTCCTGTGGAAGTATCACAGGGTATACAATCTGAATGAGAGGATGAAGGCAGGTATGCAAATACCTGTGGGAAGATAGCTCTAGGTGGAGGGGATAATGAGATCCACTGGTTCAAGGACAGAAGAAAGGCCAGTGGGAAGGAAACACAATGAGCATTTTTATCTCCAGGCCAGGCCTCATCCCTGGACTCCAGAATATCAGAGCCCACTACCAACTGGATATCACCACTGGGATGTCCAACAGGCATCTTGGCCTTTGTGTGCACAAACCAAGCTAGTTTGCTCCTCCGAACCCGCTCCTCCCCACATTAGTTACTCCGTGACAATTCCACTCTTCCAGTTGCTGAAGCTAAAAACCCTGGAGTCATACTGGACTCCACCCCACATCCAATCTATCAGCAAATCTTACTGGCTCTTCCTTCAAAATACATTCAGAATCCAACTGCTTTCCACCACCTCCACTGCTACCACATTGGTCTGGTTGGAAATATTTGGAGTTTACCCTTTAAATAAGGAAGAACCATCAAAGGTTTTCCAATCTGGGCAGGTGAGTGACACATGCTTATAGTGGTGTGTTCAGTCCAGCTCACAGCAGTTCACAAGAGCCAACTGGAAAATTTTCAGGAATGTTGCAAGACAGTTGGCATTATGGTGATAGCATGAATTTAGCCATGGTAGGGATATTTATACAATGGGTATGGCAAGCATTATAAATCAGGGTTCCCCTCTTCACCCCCTTTACCCTACACCCTGGTAATGTGGCTATTCAACATTTAACAGCACACAATTGCACATGCAAATCTGTATTACAGAAAGTTAATTCTTGTACCATGTGGGTCTCTACAGGTGTGTTAATGAATACGCATTAGGGTCACCTAAGGAACTTTTCCCACCATACATCTGCCTGCCTGCCTGAACTCACTGAGGACCACTAGATCTGGAACACTTGTTTGGAGGCTGTTGGCAGTAACATAAGTGAGAGATGAAGGTACAAAGCATAGGAAAGAAGAGGGGAGTTGTGAGAGAAATCTAGAATAGAAAGAATGGGCTTCAGAATGTACTCTGAGAGAACTCAACTCCTCTTCTTCATATCCTTCCTCCATTTGTATCACAGGCTCATTTCTGGGATTCTTTTGATAACATCTGTCTGCCTCTCTAGACTATGCATTCCATGAGGGCAAGGGCTGCCTGTCTGCCCACCGCTGTATCCCTAGAGCAGAGCCCAATAGCTACACCAGCACAACCTCACTGAAGAGTTGTTACATGAAAGAGAACAGAGGAGGAAAAAGAACCATCAGTGATAAAACTCAGGGTTTGGAGGGGATTTGGGAAATGTTGATTAGAAGTGTTTCTGAATCTCCAGGCAATTACACAGAGCTGATAGCTGGAAATATGAGTCTTAAACTCAGCGTTTAGGGCCCAGGAGAGGCCCTCTTGACTGTAAAATGCAACCTTGCCCTCCTCTATTAGAAACTGAATTGTCACTGAGGAAGTATCAACTTCCCTCTTTCAAGACTCACCCGAACTTCAGCCTCCCGGGGCCTCCCATTGAGGTCGCACTTGGACCCATTGCCATAGGTCTGGCTATGGTAGCGTTTCAGGCGATGCTGCTTAGAGGCCTGGAGGGGGACATCAAGCAGGAGACATGGGGCATGAGAAAGAGAATGAGGAGGAAGAATGGCCACCAGGCCCCAAGAAAGATGTAGCTAACCCCGACCCTCCCCTTCTTCTCAGAACTCTGAGTCTGCGGTCTGCAACCCCTTCTCTCCCGGCCCCACACTCCTGCCACCTTGGCTGTTTCATCATCCCAGTCGAAGGCTGCTTGGTAGTAGCCGAGATAGAGCACTTCACCTTTGATCTCTGAATCTGCAAGAGAAACCATAGTGAATCACAGTTATTCCCTTTTAAGATGACTAGGAGGGAAGGGGTCACTTCTATGACAGGTCACTTCTATGACAGGTTGCTGAGGGCTTAGGAAAAATGTAGGCATGAGTCACCTTCCATGTGGTACTGCTGGATGTGGCGTCCGTAACAGAATTCATATGTCCACCAGTCCTTGGTCTGACAATTAAAAGAAAATCATGAGGATGGAAGTGCAGGTGTCTCTTCTTAGAACTAGAATCTCTCCTGGCCCCAGGACACAGAACCTCTCCTCTACTCCTCACCTCCCTCTGCTTCCACACAAAATCCGCCAGATTCTCAGAGAGGAGAGAGGGCCGTTCTACTCTGTGACTGAGAGAGATACCTCTAAAGTCTGTTTTCCACCAGTGGGCTTTCTTTGCCTCCTTTTTAAAAGATTTTTAAATTCTTTTTTGCTCCCCATAAAGGTAAGAAATCATGGTATTCTTGAAGCATTCAGACCAGGGGGACATAAAATATAAATTGAACTCCTACGTCATTTCTTGTGCTATTCTAGGCACTGGGGACACAGCTTTGAACAAGAGAAACTCTCTGACTTCATGGACTTACAGTCTAGTGCTGACACTCAGACTGAAAATAAATAAACTGATGATTCAGTTAATGAGATGACTTCAGATGATGAAAACAAAATAGGATACTGGGGCGGAGCGATAGGGACAGCAGGTAACTTTAGTAGAAAGACTTCTCTAGGGAGTCCCCCTCTTACGCCACACTGACCCTCTTTAGTCACCTCAATCTTGGCTTAACCCTAATTCTGAAATCTATTCTAACCCTCCCCTACATTTAGCGAAGTCTCACCAGTGGTTGCAAGATTCTTGGTTTCTTTCCTGTCTTTACAACGTGTCTACTCTCCAACGGTCTTCTTAAGTCTGACAGGTCCTCCCCCTCCCCCCATGCTCACTGACACCCTGGTTCTCGGACAGACAGCTAGTTACCAAGCCCTCATCTCACCCATCCCAGTTCCCTTCACCTTCAGCAGGCAAGGAGCATCTTTCATTGGGCTCAACAGCTCAGGGATCCCCGGCCCCTGGTAAGCAGGTGTCTCCTCCTCCCTTTCACGCTGAAAGTGAATGGCTCCAGCTGGCAGGCGACATTCATAGCGCTGCTTGTACTTAGAGGAGACAATCACCACGTCGGAAGCTTGGCTCTGGGAAAGAAGGGAGGGAGCGTCAGGGGGCAGGGAGGCAAAGAGAGGCTGGGTCAGGAAGAACAATGAGATCCCTCTTCGGATCCTGGGGCGAAGCCCGGTCAAGACAGAATGAGCCACAAGTCCTCCAGCTGTGTTTGGCACTATCACTTCTCCACGGGGACGAAGTCTGAGGGCGTTTCGATCAGGAACTAGGACCGAAGCTGACAGCGGGAAGCCCCGCCCTCCCATCCCCAGGCCCAGAGGGAACGGGTCTCAGTCTGTGACCCGTAAAACCCCTACCTAGTCTTTCCGATTCTCCTTAGGCTCCCGCCACCGACTCCACAGCCGCCCTTCTTCTACTTTTCTCCTTCCCCTTGCCCAGGACCCTCGCTCGATCTACGCCTCCTCACCTGACCTCCCATAACAGGCAATGGAAGGATCTCGATGCCATAACGCATCTCACTCAGCTCCTCCAGATTCAGGCTCCCGACACCGCCAGTCAGAGCTGCGGGTAACAGGAGCCCCAAAAACAGCAGCCCCAACAGCCTGGACAGCAGCGGTTCTGCCGCCATCTTTCGCTTCCCCTCTTATCGAGAACTCCTTCCGCCCTACACCTGGCAGCGGCCTCACCACGGCTATTAACACCCCAAAGTTTCATTGGCTAGATATACTGTCCCTCTCACGTACCCTGGTCTCATTTGTAAACGTGGCTCCAAAGCCCACCGGGAGGTGGATCATGACGAGTAGCAAAACCACTGGCTAAGAGTGATTAGTCCTACACGTCAATCAACCAATCGTCGACGGGATTAGACTACCTCCCACCCTCTCCTAGTTCCAGAGAGGTGCGGTCTGTGTCCTGGGCGTTTTCAAGCAGTTTTATTCGGTCCTCGCACAGCTGTCACCTACATCTCCTCTTATGACTTTTTTAGTCGTTTCTTACAATCGTATCTGGGCCCCACCATGCGGGAGATTGACGCCAATGGGTGGGGCAGGCATGCATTACCTCTGAAAAATACTATTTGTTGTCAAACAAACTATTACAGAAAAGCATTTCTCTTTTCATATATACATACAATTTTAGAGTCATCTGGTAATTGTGTTAAAACCTTTCTACACGATTCTGTGTATAATATGTTGTCCTCCTGCAATAAAATTATTAATAAGCAACAGGACTTCCGTTAAAGACTGAGGGGAGGAGGACGAATGCACAAACTATACTCCAGGCCGTATAAAAACAAAGAGATGGAAAGGCGACAACAGCAGCAACATTTTAAAAGCCAACAAACAAGTGAAATAATGGTACCTGGTTTAGCAAATCTGAGAAACTGATTCCCAAACTAAAGTAAACAAGAGCATGATTGTACCTTTGGAAAACTTTTCTGGGGAATCTGACAGCCCCAAAAATAAATCCCAACGATACTGTCATCAGGGTTCTCTTAATGAAACAGATGAAGGAATCCTACAATTACGGTAAACCCTTGGCCTACACACCCAGCTGTCACACAGTCTTTCCAATAAGCTTTTCAATGTCCTCACTCTTAAGTAGTAGCAGACAGTCAAGGATCATTAGACATTTGAGGAAAGTCTTCAGTATACAAAAAAGCAAAACAAGCAAGAAATAAGAAAGAAGTTTAGAAGAAACAACAATTGTAAGGGAGAAAAAAAAACTTAAAAATAAAACAAAAACCCATCATTAATATCCTCAGAGAGATAATAGAGTATATCCATGAAATAACAACAGGAAGCTATTTAAAAAGTAGCTATTATTCAGATAAATGAAAAGAGCTCTTGGAACACAAAACCATGATATCAGAAATAAAAATTTAGCAGAAAGATTGTAGGATAAAGTTGAAGATCAAATTTATTCTACTTTCTTCCCTGGCTGGTGTAGCTCAGTGGATTGAGCGCAGGCCTACAAACCAAACAACCACAGTTCAACTCCCAGTCAGGGCACATGCCTGGGTTGCAGGCCAGTTCCCAGCAGGGGATGCACGAGAGGCTACCATACATTGATATTTCTCTCCCTCTCTCCTTCCCTTCCCCTTTAAAGATAAATAAATAAAGTCTTTAAAAAAATTTGCTCTACTTTAGGAGAAAGTGAATACAAATTAGAGGACCTGTCCAGAAGGTCTAACATCTGAATAATGAGAATTTCAGAAAGAGAACAGAGAATCAGAGGGAAGAATAAGCAAAGAAATTCTTTAAAAGTATTCCCCTGAAATGAAGAACTGAGTCTCCAAATTAAAAGGGCATAGTATAAGGCAGACCAAATCAGGGCCACACTAAGACACATCATTACAGAGGATCAGAACACTGGACGCAGAAATAATTCCAGGTTTCCAGAGAGAAAGAACAAATTGCAAGGGTCAAAAAATCAGAACAGCATGAGGCTTGTCAATTCATCAACACTGTAAAATAGAAGACAATAAAGAAATGCCTTCAAATTTTAGAAGATAATTAGTGCTAGCCTAAAATCTATATTTGGCCAAACTGGTTTAATTTTAAGTCCAAAATATAGACAATTTCAGATATAAATGGTCTCAAAATATTGACATTCCAGGTGCAGTTTTTCAAAAAGATAGGAAAGGATTTATTACACCAAGACAAATCAGTAAAGACAAGTCAATAAAGAGAACGGTATGGAACCCAAGAAATAGAAGATCAAGGGATATAAAGGAAAGAATAAACAAATGGGATCTCATCAAAATAAAAAGCTTCTGCACAGCTAGAGAAAACAGCATTAAAACAAAAAGAGAACCAATTATATGGGAAAACATATTTGTCAATGATACCTCAGACAAGGGTTTAATCTCCAAAATATACGAAGAACTTACACGACTCCACTCTAAGAAGATAAGCAACCCAATTAAAAAATGGGCAAAGGACTTGGACAGACATTTCTCCAAAGAGGACATACAGAGGATTCAGAGACACATGAAAAGATGCTCAATATCGCTAGCCATCAGAGAAATGCAAATTAAAACCACAATGAGATACCACTTCACACTGGTCAGAATGGCCATCATAAACGAAGCAACAAACAACAAGTGTTGGAGAGGTTGTGGAGAAAAGGGGACCCTAGTTCACTGCTGGTGGGATTGCAGACTGGTACAACCACTATGGAAAACAGTATGGAATTTTCTAAGAAAACTAAAAGTGGATCTGGCTTTTGACCCAGCAATTCCACTGCTAGGATTATATCCCAAGAACCCTGAAACACAAGTCCAAAAGAACCTATGCACCCCAATGTTCATAGCAGCACAATTTACAATAGCCAAGTGTTGGAAGCAACCTAGATGCCCATCAGTAAATGAATGGATCAAAAAACTATGGTACATTTACACAATGGATTCTATGCAGCAGAAAGAAAGAAGGAGTTTCTACCCTTTGCAACAGCATGGATGGAACTGGAAAGCATTATGCTGAGTGAATAAGCCAGGCAATAAAAGACAAATACCGTATGATCTCACCTTTAACAGGAACCTAATCAACAAAACAAAGAAGCAAGCAAAATATAACCAAAGACATTGAAATAGAAAACAGGCTGACAGTAACCAGAGGGGAGGGAATTTCAGGGGGAAAAGGGAAGGGATTAAAGGAACAAGTATAAAGGACACATGGACAAAAACTAAGGGGGGTGGAAAGGGGAGGGAGGTGGGGAACACTGCAGGGGGTGGTCTGGGATGGGAATAAAAGACAGAGAACTGTACTTCAGCAACAATTAAAATAAAAATGTAAAATAAATAAATAAATAAAGGAAAAAAAAGAAATAGAAGATCCAGCACAAAAGAAAAACAAATGGTATCCCAAGGGCAACGGTGAAGGGAGATTCTAAGTTATACGGCAGGACTAGAGATCAATTTGTCAAGATTGGAGCCCTTCAGAGGATTTGGGGGGGATTTCTTCAAGAAGTAAAATTAACAGAATACCTAATGCATTTGAATTGATTGAGAAGAGATTTGTACAGCCAAAGGAGAGTTTGGGGCTATATTAATGATAAATATCTAGAAAGCTAAGGAGCAGGGGAAAAGACAAATTCCAATGAAAGTAATAGTTTGTTCTGGAAAAGCTTAAAAGCCTGGTAAAGCTAACCAGATATTAAGGAATTAACAGGCCTGAATCTAAATGAAGTCAGGAACCTACAGAGATTTGAAACATTGTAGTCTCCTTTGCTTAGAGGGCATTTACAAAATTGCAGAAATAAGCTTTGTTATTGTGCTTTTTTTTTCCTAAAGGAAGAGACAGAAGGGCCACTCGCGGTGGTGAGTCTGGGAGAAGATCCTCCCTGTAGTGACGCTGCCCCCAGCTCTCCACCTCCGGGGAACTGCAGGAAAGCGTCCCTCGGTGCCAAATGGAACAGGGGAATTTGTGACCACAAGTAAGCTTTAAAAGAAATTTGCAGTCCAATTTCACATTTGGGTGATTAAATAAAACTCAAGCTATAAATTTAGATTTAAGTGGTTCCAAGGAGGAGAGTGTAATGCCCTAGGCGCTTGGCAGAAGCAAACACAAACCCACTGTGGAAACATGTCTCTTCATCCTAGGCACCAAAGAACTGCAAATCATTTCCCAAAGAAAGTTAGTAACTCATGATAAAAATGGCTAAACACAAAAAAGATAAGATACTATAAATGAGAACTAGAAGAAGCAACAGCAGAAACCAAGCCTCAAATACTTTAGATGCTGTAATTATCTGATACATTATAAAATAATTATGCTTACTATACTTGAATAAGAGAAATTTAAAAACATGTCAGAAAACAGAAAACTATACAGATGACCTAACATCCTTAAAATAGAGGTTCTAATAATAAAAATTGAAGTATTAAATTAAAAACTAAATGGATAAACTAAATAGTTTAAGAAGCAATTATTCTTCATAGAAGAATCCCAGTTAACAAGTGCAGAAGGAATGATATACTGTGATCATTTTACAGCCCTTATGAAATAACTGATCTAGGCAACAGTCAGTAGTGACTGTCAAAGCATTAGTTAAGAGGCTTAATAGGTAAATTAAGCTGACGCTATGTACATACACTGATAAAACTTAACATCATGAAAAGAAGAACAATCAGACATTCTGTTCATGATGTCATACAATAGGAAATACAGAGCATTATCTATGAAGCGGTCTTGCCAAAAATACAGGACTTTAAATATAATTGCCAGTTTACAGGAAATATGAGAAATAGGAGAATATGTTAAGTGACATCATCAGAATGTGAGTTTGATGCAGTCAGGAACAAAAGAGGATTAAATGCTCCAGTTTCTTCAACAAATACATTGCAAGAAAAAAAGGGAGATGAGAATGGTTGAAGGTTAAAAGAGATCTAAGAAACACATCAGCCAAATGCAATGCATAGGTCTGTTTGGATTCTGAATCAAACCATCTATAAAAGGACTTTTATGAACCCAGAAATTCTACTTCTGGGTATATATCTGAAAAAACTCCAAATCCTAATTTAAAAAGATATGTGCACCCCTCTATTCATTGCAATGTTATTTCAATAGCCCAGACATGGAAGCAACCCACATGCCCATCAAGAGAAGAGTGGATGAAAAAGTCGTGGCATTTGACACAATGGAATATTACTCACCATAAAAAGAATGAAACCTTACCATTTGTGACAACATGGATGGACCTACCTAGATGGTATTAAGCTAAGTGAAATAAGTCTGACAGAGACAAATACCATGTGATTTCACTCATACACAGAATCTAAAGAACAAAGTAAACATACAAAATAGAAACTGAGTCACAGATACAGAAAACAAACTGATGATTGATGGCAGGGTTAGGGGACTGGGTGAAAAATGGTGACATGATTAAGAAATAATGAATTGGTAGTTACCAAATAGTCAAGGGGTGTTAAGTTCAGCTTAGAGAACATAGTCAATAATACTGTAATGACTTTTTTTTTCTTAACATGCTTTATTGTATTGGCTGGAATGCTCTAAACTAATGAAAAATTTTGAGGAATTCTTCAGTTCCTAAATTCTTTAAAAAGTGCATTGAATCAGAAAAAAAAAGGAAGAAAAATAGAGAAGTAATGATCTGGACAGATATAAAATAGCATGCCTTGCTTAGCTCCCCCTCACGTCCCCAGCTGCTCTCTGGCGATGAGGAAGTCTCAGAAAGCAGAAAGTTTTAAAACCTCATCACATCAGATCACACCCATGTAAAGAACAAACGACACTGATCTGGTGCCTCTGCCTACGCCTTGCAGGCCATTTAAAAAATTCCTCAGGTGTAATTAGACATCTCACATGCATTGGTGGGCGATGGAAATGTGATGTTTATACCCCACACACTGGGCTAAAGGTTTTTCTAAATACTGTGTTTGGCACTAGAAACTTCATGCTGTATCAGGTCAGTACCAGTATTAAGCTACTGGACACTATAATGAAATATCATAGACATTAACCAAAAAACAATATAAAAATCTGGCCCAGAAAGACCAGAACAGAAATATGTAATTTTCTTGATTTAAGATGGTCAAAAGAATGGTTAAAAAAAAAAAAAGCTCTACACACTGTGTAAGACAAGTGTATACAAGAAGCCTTTGTGTGTGTGCTGACTTTATGTGAGAACTCTAGCTGGTTCTTTATGAAGGATTAGAGACACCCATCTTCAGCAGTGCACATGAGAAATAAACTCTGAAAGAGGCAATTTCTTGGGTTTAGGAAGGACCGTATTCTGGGAAGTACTTCAGAGGAACGGACAATAATTCTAGGATTAGGGCAAGAAAGGACTGGAAGACTTCAGGAGGTGCTTTTCAGCTTCTTCTAGATTTTGAATGTTGAACAAGCCACTGAAGTGTGATATCCACATTATCCTTTTCTATGCAAGAAATTGAAGAGCAGCGGAGTTCTCTATCCTGAAGAGCAGACGGGTTCGTTTTTTCAATGAGTTGCTTCTCATCCGAGGCGTTGGGAAGATCTCTCTTGCTTCCGCGGACTAGCACGGGAGTTCCTTGTAACTGTGGTTTACCTTTTCGCGATGTGCAGCGTCGGTCTTGCAAACCACGGCGCTGACGCCCCGGCAGTACCACATGCTGCCCTCCTGTGAAGGAGGGGAGAAGGGCTGCCCTCCTTTGTCCCAGATCTCTACCCTGACGTTCCCTTTAGTCGCCTTCCTCCTGTGGAAGCCCACCGTGGGGACCGTGTCCTCGCTGAACTGGCCCGATGCGACGACACTGGTGGCCTGGCCCGGGAACTGCAGCCCCGCGAGCGTCCGCCCGTCTCCTCCTCCCGAAGAGCCAGCAGAACCGCCCGGCAGGCGGGAGGGGGCGCCAGCGCGACGGAGGCCGGGACGCCGGCAGGCCCTGGCCGGGACCCCCAAGGGCTCCTCAGGCCCGCGCTAGGGTGAAGGCGGGCGGCCGGTAATAACTTTGCGTGGTGCCGGGCGGGTACTTGAGTTATTGGGGGATCGCGTTGTCCGTTGTAAGCTTGTCTAACCACTGTGCTGCACACCTGAAACCGATATGAAACAGTATGGAGTGGCAACTGTAACTGAAAATAAAATACTTTTGGGAGTCAGTAGGGAAATTTGGACACTGGCTGGATAGGATATGACGTTGAGATATCGTTTTATTACCAAAGGGAAACGGAGCCGCTGTTGTGCAAGGGGACAGAGAACGCTAGGACTGACCGCTGTCAGCGGAGCGCCTGCAGCGCGGACCGCCGCCTGGTTCGCCGCCTGTCTGTCTACGGCCTCCGCCAAACTGTAAGCTCGTGAGGGCAGGATTACATCCATCCAACTCTCTGTTCTACCTCTTGTTCCTGTGGTTGAGTAGCTGCTTGATAAATATTTGCCAAGTGAAAAAAAAAGATATTATTGTTAATTTTGCTAGATGTAATTGTAGTATTGTTATGTTCAAGTTTCCAGATGTAATAATAGTATTATCATATGTTATGTTTAAAAACAGCGCTAATCTTTGGGATACATAGTACTTACCAAGATATGGTATAATACCTGGCATTTGCATTAAAATAATTCTATGGGAGTCTGGGAGAAGTAGGAGGGGTACAGATGAAACAAGGTGATGAGTACATGGAGATCCATTATGCTTTTCTTTCTATTGTATTTGAAAACTTGCAATAAATATTCTTTTAAAAAACTCAAAGAGCCTTGACCAGTGTGGCTCAGTTGGTTGGGTGTTGTCTCACAAAACAAAAAATCACTGGTTTGATTCCGGGCCAGGGTACATGCCTGCATTTTGGTTCTATTCCTGGTCGGGGTGCATGTGAGAAGTAACGGATCAATGTTTCTCTCCCTCTCTTCTCCTCTCTCTAAAAATACATAAATAAAATCTTTAATATAAAAAAAACTCAGAGCAGTTTAGATTGAACTGAAGATAGGATTAATGAACTTGAAAGTAAATTAAAAGAGAGTATCCAGAATTACATACTGAGTAACAAAGAGAATATGAAAGTGAAAAATAAGACATATGGAAAGTAAAGTGAGAAATTTAACTAATTGGAGTTCCGGAAAAAGTAAGAGCAATTGCAGCTAAGATTACGTTTGAACAGTTTCTAGAACTAATGGGAAACATGAACCCACAGAATCAAGAAGCCCGACACATTTCAAGCAGAATAGATGACAAGAAGTCTACACATAGACATATCACAGTGAAACTAATGTATAAAAAAGAGCAGATCTTAGAAGCATCCAGAGTAGGGTTATATGGTGTACACATTTGTCAAAACTCATTGACCACATAAGGCCCGTGCATCTCACTGCATGTAAATTTTCCCACATGCAAATTTTCCTACATGCAGATTAAAAGCAGCCATGGAAACAGATTACCTTCAAAGAAGGAAGTGGAGAATAGGTAAAAATCCTACATGATCACTGACAGTAAAAACAATACTACTTTAATATCTTCTAAAATTTAACTATTAAGATAGAATTAAAACACATCAAAACAATAACATATACATTGGGAGGCTAATAAAGTTAAATTTTCCTAGGTTTCTTGTATTGTTTGCAAGAAGAGTGTGCTGATAATCAAACTATGTTACCAGACTGAAAGGGTCCATATGCCTGCATGCATCAACGTCCCATGAGACACAAGCAGGAATCCGCAGCCAAGAAAGCAAGGATTTATTAAGGAAACGGTGCCAAGCCCAGAGTCGTAGGAGCTCATGCTCTAAGACTTGGCTCCCCAGTGACTTCCAGGAAATGGGGAAAAATGGTTAGTCATGATGACTAACAGAATTAGGGTGGTGGTCTCTACTGATTGGCTGGTACTAGGGTAGGGGGTAACTGATCACTGCATTTGGTCCTGACATCAGCCATGGAGTTGTTCTATCCAGTTTTGTTAGCATAGGCGGTCAGAGTGCAGAGAGTTCCCCTCACTGGCAGAGATGGCTGCAGAGGGAGGTTTCCATGTGGAGGAAGCCAAACGCTAGAAAGATGAATGGATAGGGCCCTGAGTGCACCAAAAGTTGGCAAGGTAATCGGATACAAAAAACCCCTGCCCTCCCCTCTCTATCCCTGTAAGGATGGGGTCTTGAGCAGGAATAGGAGATAGTCTTTGAGGTGGGAGGCCACCATTCTCCCAAGTTGCATGGCACTTGAATAAAACCTCTTTGCTTTCACACCAGCACCTGCCTCACGGGTTTGGCTTAGGTTGTAGCAGCAGAACCTCTGTTTTCTCAGTTAACAATTTCACAGGGATGTGTTCTGTGGGATTGTTCCACTTTCCTGGATCTAGAGCTAACACGCAACTGAGGCTAAGATATCATGTTTAGTTTGACTGAAACCTTTGTTTCACCTTGGCTGGTGTGACTCAGGGGGTTGAGTGTCAGCCTGCAAACCCAAAGGAATCTGACTGTTAGATTCCCGGTCAGGGCACAGGCCTGGGTTGCAGGCCAGGTCCCCAGTTGGAGGTACACAAGAGGCACCCAATCGATGCTTCTCTCCCTTTATTTCTCCCTCCCTTCTGCTCTCTCTAAAAATAAATAAAGAAAATCTTTAAAATTTTTCAATAAAGTACTTTTTTCAAAAAACAGAAAAAGAACACTCTGTCTCAATAGTCAGTAGACCCAGGACCTTGTTTCTAAGACTACTAAGGGCTGACCAGAACCTTATTGTCCTGAGGGTTTAATATTAAAGCAAAGGAGAGTGAGGTGAGTGAGTCGGGGTGCTAGGTGAGGCCAGTTTGAGTCAAAGGGAAAGAATCAAAATAAAAGGCCAGATGAAAGAAACTAAGGTTTCTGTGTGATTACAACCCTGTCTCTCAGCTTCAAGTCCGCTGTTCTATACACTGCTGTGATGCTGGGGCTGGTGTTCTGAAAACCACATGGCATTTTTTTCTATCAAATAGGCTTTACTTTTTACAGCAGTGTTAGGTTCACAGAAAAATTGAGCGTAAAGTACACAGAGTTCCCACACAACCCCTGTTCTCCCACATGCACAACCTCCTCGACCCACCCCACACCAGAGAGGTACATTAATCATAATCAATGAGCCTACATCGACACATCGCTATCACCCAAAGTCCACAGTGGGCACCAGTGTTCACTCTTGGTGTTGTACATTCTGCAAATGCTCATAAATGTATAAGGACATGTATTTACTATTAATAGTATCATACAGAACAGATTCACTGCCCTAAATATTCTGTAATCTGTCTCATCGTCCCTTCCTCCCCCCAACTCCAGGCAAACACTAATTTTTTAAAATTATTTTCATAGTTTGGCCTTTTCTACAATATCATACAGTTGGAATCATACAGTATGTGGTCTTTTCAGATTGGCATCTTTCACTTACTACTATGCACTTAAAGTTCCTCACGTCTTTTCACGGCTTGATGGCTCATTTCTTTTTATGGCTCTCAATAACATTCTATTATCTGTATGCACCGCAGTTTATTTGCCCATTCCCCTACAGAAGGACATCTTGTTTACTTCAAAGATTTTGGTAATTATGAGTTAAGCTCCTATAAACATTCATGTGCAGGTTTATCTATGCACAGATTTTTTTATTGATTGAGTTTTTAGAGAGACAGAGCCAGAAACATTAGTTTGTTATTCCATTTATCCATGCATTCATTGGTTGATTCCTGCAGGTGTCCTGACCAGGGGTCAAACCTGCAACCTTGGCATATCCAGATGATGCTCCAACCAACTGAGCTACCTGGCCAGGGCTGTGTACAGAAACTGGCAATTCACTTGAGTAAATACCAAAAAGTGCAATTGCTGGATTGTATGGTAAGAGTATGTTTACTTTTGTAAGAATTTGTCAAACTCTTCCAAAGTATTTGTACTGTTTTGCATCCCCACCAGCAATGAATAAGAATTCCTGTTGTCCCACACTGGCATTTGGTGGTGTCAGTGTTCTCGACTTTGGCCATTCTAATGGGTGTGTAGTGGTATCTCATTGTTTTAATTTGCAATTCCCTAATGACATATGATGTGAAACACCTTATCATTTGCTTATTTGCCATCTGTATATCTTCTTTGGTGAGGTGTGTGTTCAGGTCTTTTTATAAATTTTTAATTGTGCTTTCTTCTTATTGTTGAATTTAAGAGTTCTTTGTGTATTTGGGATAACATTCTTTTATCAGAAACGTCTTTTGCAAATTTCTCTCCCAGTCTGTGGCTTGTATTCTCATTCTCTGGACAGTGTGTCACACATAACAGAAATTCTAAATTTTAATGAAATCCAAAGTATTAATTATTTCTTTTTTGGTGTCCTTGGTGTTGTTATCTAAAAAGTTACTGTCACCCTAGAGCATTGTTCCCAAAACCAATTGTTGCGGGTTCGATTCCTGGTCAGGGCACATGCCTAGGTTGCAGTTTTGGGCCTTGGTCCAGGCATGTACAATCCCTGGTCCTGACGCCTATGATTCCTGGTCTGGGCACATGTGACCCCAGGACCAGGCACGTATGGGAGGCAATTGATTGATGCTTCTTTCTTGAATCAATGTTTTTCTCTCTCCTTTCCTCCCTCCCTTCCTCTCTCTAAAAGCAATTAAAAAATTCCTCTGGTGAGGATAAAATAATGATAATAATAATAAAAAGTTATTGTCATACCCAAAGTTATCTAGATATTTTCCTCTGTTATTATTTTTAGGAGGTTTATAGTTTTGCATTTTACTCTTAAGTCTACAATCATTTTTAAGTCTAACATTGATGAAGGGTATAATGACTGTGTCTAGGGATTTTTTTAAGTATATTTTATTTTTAAATTTTATTTATTTATTTTTAGAGAGAGGGGAAGGGAGGGAGAAAGAGAGGGAGAGAAACATCAATGTGTGGTTGCTTCTTGCATGCCCCCTACTGGGGGACTTGGACTGCAACCCAGGCATGTGCCCTGACTGGGAATCGAACCGGCGACCCTTTGTTTCACAGCCCGTGCTCAATCCACTGAGCTACACTAGCCAGGGCTAGGTTTTGTTTTGTTTTGTTTTGGCATGTGGACGTCCAGTTGTTCCAGCACCATATGTTGAAAAGATTCTATTTTCTTCATTATGCTGCCTTTTCTCCTTGGTCAAAGATCAGTTGGCTATATTTATGGTGGTCTTTCCGGGCTTTGTATTTTTTCCATTAATCTGTGTGTCTGTCATCTCACCAGTAGCGCTAGTTTTTAAAATCACTGTAGCTTTATAGGAAGTCTTGAAGTCAAATAGTATCAATCCTCTGACTTTGTTCTTCCCCTCTAACATTGCGTTGGCTATTCTGTGTCTTTTGTCTCTCCATATAAACTCTAGTATAAATTTGTCAATATCCACAAAGTAACTTGATAGTAATTTGACTGGAGTTCTGTTCAATCTATAGATCAAGTTGGGAGGAACTAACATCCTTTTTTTCTTTTTATTAAATTTATTAGTGTGACACTGGCTAATAAGGTTATACTTGAATAGATTTTAAGTTACATGGGAAGAACTAACATCTTGACAATATCAAATCTTCTTACCCATGAGCATAGACTATCTCTCTGTTTATTTAATTTTTCACTGATTTTTTCATCAGTTTTATAATTTTTATCAAAAAATATTATACACATTTTGTTGTATTTATACCCAAGTATTTCATTTTGGTGGGTAGTAAGGTAAATGATATTGTATTTTTTATTTCAAATTCCACTTGTTCATTGCTGGTATATAGGCAAACAATTTACTTTTTCCTTTTTTATACACACATATATAAAATTTATCATCTTAACCACTTTAAGTGGACGGTTCTGTGTATTAATTGACTCCACATTGTCGCATCCTGTGATCGCTTTTCATCCTCTAGACCCGGAACTCTGCACCTGTTAAACAATGACTCCCGATTAGCCCCTCCCCTGGCCCCTGGCAACAAGCATTATACTTTCTGTCTTTCTGATTCTGTCTACTCTGCTATAGTAGTTGTCTTTTTGTGACTGGATTTCACTTAGCATAATGGCCTCAAAGTTTATTCATGTTGTAGCATATTTCAGGATTCCCTTTTCTGTTGAAAACTGAATAATATTCCACTACATGTATATGCCGCATTTTGTGTATCCACTCACCAACCAATAGCTACTTGGGTTGTTTCCACATTTAGGCTATTGTACATAATGCTGCTATGAGTGTGTGCGCACAAATACATCTTTGAGACCTTGATTTCAATTCTTTCAGGAACTGTTATACCTAGAAATAGAATTGTTGGGTTATACGGTAATTCTATCTTTTTAAATGCTCCCTCAAGTATATGTTTTTAATTGATTTTTAGAGTGAGGAAGGGAGAGAGAGAGAGAGAGAAAGAGAAAAACATTGATGTGCAAGAGAAACATCAATTGGTTGCTTGTCGCACGTCCTCACACATCCACAACTGGGGACCTGGCCTGCAACCCAGGCCTGTGCCCTGACTGGGAATTGAACTGGTGACCTTTAAGTTTGCAGGCTGGCACTCCATCCATTGAGCCACACCAGCCAGGTCCAGAGATTCTTAACCAAAAAGGGGAGGGCATCTGGAATGGAGGGGAGACTTCACATGAGGGAGAAGAATCTTGCAAAGTCCAGGTCAGCTGGCTGTCCCTGGGAAACAGCATATGCAGTGTCAAAAGGATGGCATTTCTGGACAAGTTGGCATTTTGTTATATTCTAGAGGTGACACATTTAGCAAGAAGGATAGAAGGAAGGAGGAAGGAAAACAGAAGGAAGAACGTAAAGATGAATTCACACGACAAATCATAAACCAGTCTCTGAGTCCTCAAGACCATCATTTGAGAAGAGGTCGACGGTGGGGGGAAAAGGCAGAAAACTGTACTTGAGTAACAATTAAAAAAATGTTTAGAAAAAAAGGGAAAAAGAGGTCTAGTTGCCAAGCCTTTGCTGTAACGATTATTAAACAGTGATGATTTGATAAATTCTTCTTGCCTGTAAATTGAACATCTCTGGTAATGTCATCAGGTGCTGACATAAAATCTGGATGGCATATACAGAAACCAGTTCAGCTTCCAAGTGAAAACAAAACTTTGAAGAAAGTCAGCTGTATTAGAGCCCAATATTCACAACTAGGCATTGTGATTTCCTTTGAGATATGACTCCCTCCCCTTAAGAGCAACCTCACAGTCATCAAAGAGACTGCATTAGGTCCAGTTTTAAATTTTGGCTAGTTATTTGCATAAACACAATAAGAACAGCAATTAATCACATAGGCTCTTTAAATCTGCTTTGCTGGCACTTACACAAGGAACCTGCAGATGGAGCTTTAGTCAGCCCTTCAAGGCACAGAAGCGGAACCACACACCTACCATTAGGCTTTGCTCGCAGTACCTGTGTTCCTCAAGTCCTTGGGGTTCCCAACATGTCTTAAAGTCCCTTCCTTGACATATTTCAGGGAAACAATTTTCATTCCCTACCTAGAAAGACTGCCATGAACCACACCAAACAAGGTACCAGTCCACTTCTCCAGGGGCCTTTCTTTAGCTTTGAAAGTCAGTATCAGTTCCTCAAGGCTTTCTGGTGACACCCAGAGTACAGGCACACCTCCTTCAGACATGATATTCAGTTAAAGATTTGGTTAATAAAATCACAATTGGAAACTGGTCTCACTGGATTTATGCAAAGAAACTTTATGCCATTACTCACTCATTAAAAACGCCAAATTCTGATCCCAACAGGAGATGGAGGTATAGGTGGATACACTTTGCCTCCTCACACAACCAGAAGAAGGACAACAACAAATTTAAAAACAAAAAATAACCAAAACAGCCGGAAAATTGAACTGTATGGAAGTCCGATAACCAAGGAGTTAAAGAAGAAACGTTCATCTAGACCGGTAGGAGTGGTGGAGACGGGCAGCCTGGTGGAGAGGACTCGCAGCACAGTGGCGGCTGGTGGACCTGGCGAGGTGGCAGCTGGTAGAGCAGGCGGTCCCATATTGGCATGGGGATAAACAGGGAGGAACAACTGGGGAGTGAGACAGACTGCACAACCCAGGGTTCCAGTGCAGGGAACTAAAGCCTCAAAACCTCTGACTGAAAACACCTGTGGGAGTTGAGGTGGTAGGAGAGACTCCCAGCCTCACCAGAGAGTTCATTGGAGAGACCCACAGGGTCCTAGAATGCACACAAACCCACCCACCCAGAAGTCAGCACCAGAAGGGCCCGATTTCATGGTGGGTAGCAGGGGAAGTGACTGAAGGCTGGCAGAGAGCTGAGTAAGCAGCACCGTTCCCTTTCGTATCCCTCCCCGGCATACAGCACCACAACACAGCCATGTAGAGTGCCCCACCCTGGCAAATACCTAAGGCTCCACCCCTTACTACGTAACAGGTGTGCCAACACACACAAAAAAATAGGGCCCAAATGAAAGAATAGATAAAAGCTCCAGAAAAAATACAACTAAGCAATGAAGAGATAGCCAGCCTTTCAGATGCAGAGTTCAAAACACTGGCCATCAGGCTGCTCACAGAAATGGTTGAATATGGTTGCAGAAAAGCCATGGCCGGTATGGCTCAGTGGATTGAGTGCAGGCCTGTGAAGCAAGGGGTCACTGATGTCTCTCTCGCGAACATCAGTGTTTCTCTCACTCTTTTTCTCCGTCCATTCCCCCTGTCTTTAAATAGTAAATAAAATCTTTCATTTATTTTTGAGGTTATTTTTAAGTATATTTTATTGATTATGTTGTTACAGTTGTCCCAGTTTTCCCCTTTTGCCCCCATCTGCCTGGTCCCGTCCTTTCCTCCAGCAATGCCCCTCTTAGTTCATGTCCATGGGCCATGCATATAAGTTCTTTGGCCTCTCCCTTTCCTATATTATTCTTAATATCCCCCTGCCTATTTTATACCTACCAGTTATGCTTCTTTTTAAAAAATATATTTTATTGATTATGCTATTACAGTTATCCCATTTCCCCCCTTCATTCCCCTCCACCCTGCACACCCTCTCCCACCCACATTCCCCCACCTTTAGTTCATGTCCATGTGTCATAAGTTCTTTGGCTTCTACATTTCCCGCACTACTCTTGCCCTCTCCCTGTCTATCTCCTACCTACCATCTATGCTACTCATTCTCTGTACCTTCTCCCCCGCTCCTCCTCCCACTCCCCTATTGATAACTCTCCATGTGATCTCCATTTCTGTGGTTCTGTTCCTGTTCTAGTTGTTTGCTTAGTTTATTTTTGTTTTTGTTTTAGGTGTGGTTGTTAATAATTATGAGTTTGCTGTTATTTTACTGTACATGTTTTTTATCTTCTTTTTCTTACATAAGTCCCTTTAACATTTCATAAAATAAGGGCTTGCTGATGATGAACTCCTTGAACTTGATCTTATCTGAGAAGCACTTTATCTGCCCTTCCATTCTAAATGAAAGCTTTGCTGGATAGAGCAGTCTTGGATGTAGGTCCTTGCCTTTCATGACTTGGAATACTTCTTTCCAGTCCCTTCTTGCCTGTAAGGTCTCTTTTGAGAAATCAGCTGACGGTCTGATGGGAACTCCTTTGTAGGTAACTGTCTCCTTTTCTCTTGCTGCTTTTAAGATTCTCTCCTTAATTTTAATCTTGAGTAATGTAATTATGATGTGCTTTGATATGTTCCTTCTTGGGTCCAACTTCTTTGGGATTCTGTGAACTTCCTGTACTTCCTGGAAGTCTATTTCCTTTGCCAGATTGGGAAAGTTCTCCTTTATTATATGTTCAAATAACCTTTCCACTTGTTGCTCTTCCTCTTCCCCTTCTGGTACCCCTTTAATTTGGATGTTGGAACATTTAAAGATGTCCTGGAGGTTCCTAAGCCTCTCCTCATTTTTTTGAATTCTTGTTTCTTCATTCTTTTCTGTTTGGTTGTTTGTTTCTTCCTTCTGGTCCACTCCATTGATTTGAGTCCCAGTTTTCTTCCCATCACTATTGGTTTCCCTGTGCATTTTCCTTCATTTCACTTAGCGTAGCCTTCATTTTTTCATCTAATTTGTGACCAAATCAACCAATTCTTTGAGCATCCTGATCACCAGTGCTTTGAACTGTGCAACTCTTCATCGCTTAGTTGTATTTGCTGTGGAGTTTTGATCTGTTCTTCTGTTTGGGCCATTTTTTTTTTGTCTTGATACGCCTGTTACATATGAGGGGCGGAGGCTTAGGTGTTCACCAGGGTGGGGCAACCCAGTTGCTGGGTTGTGATGCTGTATGTGGGGGCGGGGTCTGAGAGGGAACAATGGTGCTTGTTTTACTCTCTGTCAGATTTCAGTCCCTTCTTCCACCTCCCCCAAGCAAACTGGGCCCCTCTGGTGGTGATTCCCGTGTGGGTTAGCTTGTGCGCGTTCTAGGACCCTGTGGGTCTCTCCAAAGAACTCTCCTATGAGTCTGGGAGTCTCTCCCTGCACCTCAACCCCCACAGGTGTTTTCAATCAGTGTTTTGAGACTTTATTTCCTGACACTGGGGCCCTGGGTTGCACAGTCTGTCTCACTCCCCAGTTTCTCCTGGTTTATCTGCATGTGAATGTGGGACTGCCTGGTCAGCTAGCTGCCTTGCATATAGTGCCTTGCTTCACAATGGCTGCCTTGCTGGGTCTGCCCATTGCCACCCACGCCTGGAGTCTGCTAGCCCCGCCTATGCACCCAGGGTCCACCCGCTGCCGTTTTGTATGCCTGGGGTGACTTGCACACCCGGTGCCACTGCTTTTTATGCCAAGACCCCTCTTTGCTCTTCCACCTGACTCCACCCTGCCTACCGGTCTGGATGAATGTGTCTATTTTCACTCCTCGGTTTTCCGACTTCCATACAGTTCAATTTTCTGTCAGTTCTGGTTGTTATTTTGTTTCTAATTTGTTGTTGTCCTTATTTTGATTGTTCGAGGAGGCACAGGGTGCCTCCATCTTGGCCGGAAGTCCCAGTCATGCTTCTTAATCCTTGTACCATTTCCCCTGTCCTCTCCCTTCTCCCTCCCAGCTGATAACCCTCCAAATTATCTCCACATATATGATTCTGTTCCTATTCAGTTATTTGCTTAGTTTGTTTTTGTTCTTAGTTTTAAAAAATATTTTATTTATTTATTTTTAGAGAGAGGGGAAAGGAAGGAGAAAGAATGGGAGAGAAACATCAATGTGTGGTTGCCTCTCATGTGTCCCCTACTGGGGACCTGGCCTGCAACCCAGGCATGTGCCCTGACTGGGAATTGAACCAGCGACCCTTTGCTTCACAGGCCCGTGCTCAATCCACTGAGCTGCACCAGCCAGAGCTGGTTTTATTTTTTGGATTCAGATGTTGAAAGTTGTGAGTTTGTTGGTATTTTACTATTTGTAGGTTTGATATTCTTTTTCTTAAATAAATTCTTTTAATATTCCATATAATAAGGACTTAGTGATGATGAACTCCTTTAGTTTTACCTTGTCTGGGAAGCACTTTATCTGCCCTTCCATTCTAAATGATAGTTTTGCTGGATAGAATAGTATAGGTTGTAGGTCCTTGATTTCCATCACTTTGAATACTTCCTGCCAGTCCCTTCTAGCCTGCAAAGTTGCTTTTGAGAAATCAGCCAACAGTCTTATGGGAACTCCTTTGTAGGTAACCCTCTGCTTTTCTCTTGTTGTGTTTAAGTTTCTCTCTTTATCTTTAATCTTTGGCATGTTAATTATGACGTGTCTTGTTGTGGCCCTCTTTCCGTCCAACTTGTTTGGAACTCTCTGTGCTTCCTGGACTTGTATGTCTATTTCCTTCACCGAATTAGGGAAGTTTTCTGTCATTATTTTTTCAAGTAAGTTTTCAATGTCTTTTTTCTTCCTCTTCTCCTTCTGGCATCCCTATGATTCAGCTGTTGGGACTTTTGGATATGTCCCAGAATCTTATACTCTCCTCATTGTTTTTGAATTCTTGTTTCTTCATTCTCTTCTGGTTGAGTGTTTATTTCTTCCTATGTTCAAAACCGTTGATTTGAACCCTGGCTTACTTCCCTTCACTATTGGTCCCTTGTCTTTCTTTCTTTCTTTCTTTCTTTCTTTCTTTCTTTCTTTCTTTCTTCCTTCCTTCCTTCCTTCCTTCCTTCCTTCCTTCCTTCCTTTCTTCCTTTCTTCCTTTCTTTCCTTTCTTTTCTCCCCTATGGATTTTCCATTTCATTTAGTGTATGCTTCATTTATTCCCTTATGCTTTTGCCATACTCAGTGAGTTCTCTGAGCCTCCTTATCACCAGTGTTTCGAACTCTGCATCTGATGGGTTGGCTGTCTTCATTTTGTCTAGTTCTTTTTCTGGTATTTGGTTCTGTTCTTTCATGTGGGCTATATTTCTTTGTCTCCTTGATTTGGAAGCCTCCCTGTGTTTGTTTCTGTGTATTAAGGAGAGCTGCTTTGACTCTCTCTCAGTGCACCTGTTACATTGTAAGGAGTGGAGACTTAGGCATTCACTAGGGCAGGGCAACCCACTTCACCACTTTGTAGCTCTGTATGATATGGGAGCAGTTGGAGAGGAACAATGCTGCTGCCTGGCTTCTGGAGGCTTGCTCAGCACTTGCCCCTTTTCCAGTCACTTCACTCACTTCCCATATACGACTGGCACTCTTCCAGCTGTTACCCTGGTGGTGGTTCCCAGAGAGGGAGGGTTTGTGTATGTTCCAGGGCCATGCAGGCCCTTTACATGGACTCTCCTGAGAGCCTGACAGTTTGTTCCACTGCTCCAACCCCCATTGGATTTCACAGCCAGAAGTTAAGAGGCTTTATTTCCCAGCTCTAGAACCCTGGGCTAAACGGTATGGATTAGGGCTGGGATGGCTTGCTCTCAAGGTATGCCTTCAGATTTTTATCCACCACATGTGAATGTGGGACCACCTGTTCTGTCAGCCATCACCACCTCACCACTGCCACACCACATGCTCTCCACCTTGGCTCCACCCCTCCTACCTGTCTGGATACATGTGGCTTCTTTAAATCCTTGGTTGTTGGACTCCCATGCAGTTTGATTTTCTGGCAATTCTGGATATTTTTTTTTGTTTTGAGGTTAGCTGTGATTCTTCTTTTGGTTGTGCAAGGAGGCAACACATGTCTTGACTAGACACCTCCATCTGACTGGACGTCCTTAAATAAAATCTTTTTAAAAAATGTTACCTGACAATCTCTTGCCCATTCTAAAGGTTCAGAGTCCAGTCTTTTGAAGGAATTATATAGTGGCTTTGCTGTAAATCCAAAGTTTGGAATCTAAATTTGGCAGAATCCTGTAATCCCTAAGAACCTATGAAGACCCCTCTGGTTCTCTGGAATTTTTATTTTAATGGCTTGTTTTCTATCTTCCATCAAGCTCCTAGTACCCTGTTTCAGTTGGAAGCCCAGGGATGCCACCTCCTGTTTGCAAATCTGGGCCTTATGAGGTGACACTTTATAGCCCCTTTTTGCTAAATGATTCAGGACTGTGATGGTGTTGAGCAAACAGTCCTTGTAGGTATTCCTGGCTATCAGATAGTCATCTAAGGATTGTAAAAGGACTCATGATTTCAACTGAAGATCTCTTCAGTCTTTTGCTAATACTTTCCCAAATATAGTCGGGGAGTTCTTAAATCCTTGTGAAAACACAGTCCAATAGTATTGGAGCATGGCTTTAATTCCGGGCTCCTGTCATTTAAAGGCGAATAGTAGTCGAGCCTGTTCTTCTACTGGGATGCAAAAAAAGGCAAGTCTAGGACTGAAAGCCCTTTGCAAAACTGGGGCACCATGGTCAGTAAAGTATAAGGGTTGGGCACAGTAGGATGAATGTCATGGACAACACCATTTATGGCTCTAAGATCCTATACATATCGATATTCATCAGAGCGAGACTTTTTAAAAAGATTTTATTATTTTAAAGATTTTATTTCATTTTAGAGAGAAGGGAAGGAGAAAGAGAGGGAGAGAAACAGCAATGTGTGGTTGCCCCTCACCCACCCCCCAATGAGGACCCAGCCCGCAACCCAGGCATGTGCCCTAACTGGGAATCGAACCAGAGACCCTTTGGTTCACAAGCCCATGCTCAATCCACTGAGCTACACTAGCCAGGGCCTATTTATTTATTTATTTTTAGAGAGGGGAAGGGAAGGAGAAAGAGAGGGAGAGAAACACCAATGTGTGGTTGCCTCTTGTACCCCCACACTGGGGACCTGGCCTGCAACCCAGGCCATGCCCTAGACTGGGAATCGAACTGGCAACCCTTTGGTTCGTAGGCCAGCACTCAATCCACTGAGCTATACCAGCCAGGGCAGAGTGAAACTTTCTGATTGGCAAAATGGGAGTGTTACAGGGAGACTGGCATGACCAAATTAGTCCCAATTTTAAGAATTTCTGTAGCATTGGCTGAATCACCTCCAAATCTTCCTTTTTACGGGGGTAATTTTTTCTCCCACAGGATCCATGTCCCTTCTTTTAGGTTAATGTTTATGGGTTGGGTGTTAACTGCTTCAACTGGGGTTCTGTTGGCCCAAACAATTTGATTGACCTGTTCATAGATCTCAAGTGGGATGAGTTCGCCTTGGAGACCTTCTGGGAAAGTCAGAGTGCCCGCAACTGGAGAGCATGTTCCCACGGGACCTATATGCATAATTACTGCTTTTCAGGAAGAAAAGTAATTTGTGCTTGCAATTTACAAAGTAAATCTCAGCCCAGCAATGGAATGGGACAGTCTGGCATGTAGAGAAAACTATGCATAAGCTTTTGGTCCCCAAGCTGGCATTCCAGAGGTTGAAAGAACACCTGAAATTCTCCAGTCACTCTAGTAACCATTACTGTGTCTGAACTTTTCTTGGTTAATTTTGTATTTAGCACTGAGTTTGTAGCTCCCATATCTACAAGTCAACTAGCTTGTTCCCCACTGTCAACTGTATCCAGAGCTTCTGTGGGGAAATAGAAATAGGTCAGGGGATGTCTGAGGGAGCCCCTGGGCCACCTCATTTGTCATCAGACTCTTTTTTTTTTTAGCATTTCCCAGTGAGGGTTTTTTTATCCTCTTTAATTCTCCTTTTGAATTTTGGGCATTACCTTCTCCAGTGGCCCTCCTCCTGGCAATAGGCACATTGATTGGTGCCTCATGGGCCTTCCCCTTTTCCTTTCAGGTTCCATCTCTCCTTCTGGTTTCCCCACCTTGTTTCTGTGGCCTGAGAGGGAGCATTCCTCAACATAATAAAGGCCATATATTATGGCCTACAACCAACATCATACTCAATGGACAAAAACTAAAAACTTTCCCACTAAGATCAGGAAAAAGACAAGGTTGTCCACTTTCACCACTTCTATTCAACATAGTATTGGAAGTTTTAGCTACAGCAATCAGACAAGAAAAAGAAATAAAGGCATGCAAATTGGAAAAGAGGAAACAAAACTTTCATTGTTTGCAGATAAATGATAGTTTACATAGAAAATCTTATAGACTCCACCAACAAACTACTCAACCTAATAAATGAATTTGGCAAAACAGCAGGATACAAAGTCAATATTCAGAAATCAAAGGCACTTTTGTACACCAACACTGAAACATCAGAAACAGAAATCAGGATAAAAATCCCATTTGATATAGCAACAAGGAAAATAAAATACCTAGGAATAAACCTAACCAAGGAGGTAAAAGACCTGTAATCAGAAAACTACACAACACTGAAGAAAGAAATTAAGGAAGACACAAGCAAGTGGAAACATATACTGTATTCATGGATCAGAAGAATTAACATCATCAAAATGTCCATACTACCCAAAGCAATTTATAGATTCAACACAATACCTATTAAAGTATCAATGGCACATTTCATTGATACAGAACAAACACTTCAAAAATTTATATGGAACCATAAACGACCCCGAATAGCTGCTGCAATTTTGAGAAAGAAGAGCAAAGGAGGGATCACAATACCTGATATCAAACTGTATTACAAGGCCACTGTAATCAAAACAGCCTGGTACTGGCATAAGAACAGACACATGGATCAATGGAACAGAATAGAGACAGAAATAAACCCAAGTCTCTGTGGTCAATTAATATTCAACAAAGGGGGCAGAAGCATAAAATGGAGCAAATATAGCCTCTTCAACAAATGGTGTTGGGAGAGCTGGACAGCTATGTGCAAAAAAATGAAACTCAAGCACCAATTTACACCATATACAAAAATAAATTCAAGGTGGATAAAAAACTTAAATATAAGTCATGACACCATTAAAGTCCTAGAGGAGAACATAGGCAGGAAAATCTCAGATAGTCCATGCAGCAATATTTTCACTGATATGTCCCCTAAAGCAAGGGACATAAAGGAAAGAATAAACAAATGGGATCTCGTCAAAATAGAAAGCTTCTGCATGGCAAAAGAAAACAGCATTAAAATGAAAAGAGAACCAATTGTACGGGAAAACATAATTGCCAATGATACCTCAGACAAGGGTTTGATCTCCAAAATATATAAAGAACTCACACGACTCTACTCTAAGAAGACAAGCAACCCAATTAAAAATTTGGGAAAGGACTTGAACAGACACTTCTCCAAGGAGGATATGCAAAGGGTCCAGAAACATGAAAAGTTGCTCAGTATTGCTAGCCATCAGAGAGATGCAAATTAAAACCACAGTGAGATACCCCTTCACACCGGTCAGAATGGCCATCATAAACAAAGCAACAAACAACAAGTGTTGGAGAGGTTGTGGAGAAAAGGGAACCCTAGTGCACTGTTGGTGGGATTGCAGACTGGTGCAGCCACTATGGAAAACAGAATGGAATTTCCTCAGAAAACTAAAAATGGAACTAACTGCCTTTTGACCCAGCAATTCCACTGCTAGGATTATATCCTAAAAACCTTAAAATACCAATCCAAAAGAACCTATGCACCCCAGTGTTCATTGTGTTCAGCAATGTGTTCAGCAGCACAATTTACAATAGCCAAGTGGTAGAAGCAACCTAAGTGCCCATCAGTAAATGAATGGATCAAAAACTGTGGTACATTTACACAATGGAATTCTACGCAGTGGAAACAAAGGAGCTCCTACCCTTTGCGGCAGCATGGATGGAACCAGAGAGCATTATGCTAAGTGAAATAAGGCAGGCGGTAAAAGACAAATACCATATGATCCCAACTTTAATGGGAACCTAATCAACAAATCAAACAAGCAAGCAAAATATAACCAAAGAGAGTGAAATTGAGAATAGGCTGACAGTGACCAGAGGGGAGAGGGGAGGGAATAATGGGGTAAAAGGGTAAAGGGTTTACAGGAACAATTACAAAGGACACATGGATAATAACAAGCAGGGGCAGGAAACAGGGGGAGGAGGTGGGAAGGGCTGGGGTGGTGGGGAGGGGTTGGGGGAAGAGGCAAAAACTGTACTTGAACAACAATTTAAAAAAATGTTAAAAACAAAACAAAACACTGTGGCCTGTTTTAACTTCCTTGCTTCCTGGGCATTGTAAACTTTAAAGGCTCTGTCCACCAACTGGGAGGGATTCATTGCTAATGCCCCATCTAAATATTGGTGTTTCCTTCTGATATCTGGGACACTTTGCCCAATAAAAATAATGTTTACCATCCAGACACTTTCTGGTGCCTGCGGGTCAGCATTAGTGGTAAGTCTGACTTTTGATAAGTCTGACGGATCCTTTCTAAAAACTCAGGATCTTCATTTGTTTTTTGTTGAAGGTCCTGTATCATGTCCAGGTGCTTTCGCTTAGGCACCCCTTTCTTAAGCCCTTCCAATATGGACCTTTTGTAATGGTCTAGGAAGGCTAGGTCCCCACCGTTTGGGTACCAGTTGGGCTCTGTCAAGGGAATCGAGTTGGGGGTCCCATTGGGATTCTGTTGGTAGAGGTGTTGAGACCCTTCATTAGCCTTATTTATAACTAGCTGCCTTTCATCCACTATTAGCAGGATGTTAAGGAGAGTCTGTACAGCTGCCCAGTTTGGATGATGAGTGGCAAAAATGGATGCGATACCCTGGCTGGTGTAGCTCAGTGGATTGAGCACAGGCCTGTGAACCAAAGAGGTGCTGGTTCGATTCCCAGTCAGGGCACATGCCTGGGTTGCAGGCCAGGCCCCCAGTACGGGGCGTGCGAGAGGCAACCATACACTGATGTTTCTTTCTCCCTCTTTCTCCCTCCCTTCTCCACTCTCTAAAATAAATAAATAAATAATAAATAAAAATGCTTTAAAAATAAGACATTTCTAAAAATGAAGCAAATGATACACTTTAAAAGCAAACTTGGATGCATGACTTCATTATTCCAAACATGTGCTCACAAGTGAGTTTTAGTGTCTTCGCTTCTGCCAACCAGTACCACAAATAGCCGCCAAACAGCGGCCCCCTAAAACTCAGGTGATCCTCACTCACTCTCAGAGTCCGTCTCCTTCTCAGACCTTTTTCCTTCCACCAGCCAGGCATTTCAGGTGGCCATTGACTTGAGCAGGAATGCAGAGGAATTCCCCGAGACTGGGAAATCCCCACAGTCCACTCTTGGGGGCGGCCTGCCACAGGCAGCTGGGACCTGAGCCCAAGCCCTCTGGGACTTACCAAGGTCTATGGGGCCCCATGTTAGGCGCCAAATTTGTTACCAAATGAAAGTGGGGTTTGGCTGCCAGCTGCCACCCATCTAGGCAAATTCTGGAGGCATATGTTTGGTGAGAAAAGGAAAGGGATCTTTCATTTTTATTTTTTTAAAGATTTCATTTATTTACTCTTAGAGAGAAGGGAAGAAAGGGAAAAAGGGAGGGAGGGAAACATCAATGTGTGAGAGAATCATCAATCAGTTGCTTCCTGCACACCCCCAGCTGGGGACCTGGACCCAAACCCAGGCATGTGCCCGGGCAGACTGGGATTCAAATCAGTGACCCTTTGATTTGCAGTCAATTCACTGAGCCACACCAGCCAGGGCTGGCTCTTTTAAACTCTGCTTCTTGAATATTATTACTGTACACATCTCTGCAAGAGTTTCTTTTGGTGTATACACACGAGTGAAATTGCTGGGTCATAGGTAAAGACATTTTCAACCTCATTACGTAGTGCCAGACTGTGGCACTAATTCGCACTCCCACCAGCAGCGCGTCAAAGGTCCAACTGTTTCTCACTCTTGCTAGCACTTTGTACAGTAAGGCCATCTCACTTGTGCTGAGCTGTTTGTGGAGTAATGATATCTCGCTTTGATTTTAATTTTCAGTTTCCTCCTTACTCTTGTGGTTAAGCATCTTTTCAAAGTTCATAGCTTATTTGTATTCCCTCATGTCATGAAATGCATATTAAATCTTTTGTCCAATTTTCTATTGGATTGTCTGTGTTTTCAGTCTAATTAATAGTTCATTACATATTATGGATACTTGTCCTTTAAAGGACATGTCTTGCAAATGTCTTTTCTCACATGTAAGGTTTGTGTTTTTACTCTCTTTATTATAGTTTTCGATGAACCAAAGTTCTTAATTTTAATATAGAAAAACTTACCTTGTTCTTTATAGGTAATGCTTTTGATGTAGAGGTCACAAAGAGAGAGAGCCTCTCTTACTATCTTTCCACAGATTCAGAGTTTTGCCTTGAACTTGTAGGTTTATAACACTTCTGGACTTGGTTTTGTGAATAGTGAGTTAGGGAGGTCAGTATTTTTTCCTCGTGGACTTTCGGTCATGTCGGTGCCAGTCCCCGTGAAGTCCGTGTGCCGTGCTCCTTGGTCGCTGTACTCTGAGTGTCCACGCACATGCAAGTCTGTTTCTGGGCCCTTCGTGCTTATCTTTCTCTGCACCCACACTGAACTGTTTTAATCACTATAGCTTCAAGTCTTGGTCCCTGGTAGGCAAGTTCTCCCAGGAATCAGTTTGTCAGAATCAACCAAAAATGATGTAGAATTTGACTGGGATTTCATTTTAATCTTCAGACCAATGTGAGGAGAACAGATATATTCTCAGTATTTACTCTTCCAGTGCACGCACATGGGAAAATGATTAGCAGTACAGAAAGCCACGTTCTCTAACCAACACAATAGTTATAAATCAACAATAACAAGAGCCTCCTAATACACCATACCTTTGGAAATTAAGTAAGGAGTTCTTAAAAACTGAAAAGTTAAAGAAGGAATGAATACTGTCTCCTTTCTTTTATGTGGGTCTCGCTAATGGCTATGAATAAAGTTTTATTGTTTTCTGTCCAGAGGTCTTGCACAGTTTTGTTAGATTCACTAGGCCCTTTTTTTTTTAATACCTTAGTAAGTAGCATCTTTTTAGGCTTTTCACTTTATAATTTTTGCTGGTATATAGAAATCTGATGGGGTTTTGCATAACAATTTTGTGTTTAGCAGCCTCTCTAAAGTTTAGTTTAACTTGTTATGAAATAAAATATACATGGAAGAAATTCCATAAAACAGCCCTGGCTGGTGTGGCTCAGTGGACTGAATACCAGCTTATGAACCAAAAGGTCACCAGTTTGATTCCCAGTCAGGCCACATGCCTGGGTTGCAGGCCAGGTCCCTGGTGGGGGTGCACAAGAGGCAGCCAACTGATGTTTCTCTCTGTCTATGTCTCTCTCCCTTCCCCTCTCTCTGAAAATGAATAAATTAAATCTCTTTTAAAAACTGCATAAAACACATGTATAGTTTCATGAATTATTCTATGGTGAAAGTCTTTGTATCATTCAAGTAAAGAAATAGAACTTTACCAGCTGTTCCATAAAAGTTTACACATGTGCTCTGCCCCAGAGTCAACCCTTGTGCTCCCCTAGAAATTACTATCCTGACTTTCATACTCATCACTTACATTTCTCTACGGTTTGCAACTCCTGAGGAACTCTAGCCTTACCTAAGACTCAGTCTTAGCATTCTTTTTTTTTCACTTTTAAATAGGTGAAATTTTTAAACAGTTGCATTGAGATATAACTTACATGCCATAAAATTCATCATGATATGTGTGAAATTTTATGACCTTTATTTAACTTATAGTTGTGCAACCACCACAATAACCCACTTTAAATC
>PVKM010008525.1:0-38795 GCA_004027735.1 Carollia perspicillata
TTGCTTGCTTGTTTGTTTTGTTGATTAGGTGACACTTATACCACATTTTCTTAATCCACTCATCAATTGATAGAAAATTAGGTTGTTTCTACATCTTAGCTACTGTGAATAGCACTGCAATCAATATGCTATTATCTCTCTGAGATCCCAATTTCAATTCTTTTGGATAAATATTCACAAGTAGGATTTCTAGATATTATGGGTGTAGTAATTTTAATGCTTTGAGAAACCTGCATACTGTTTTCCATAGTGTTTGCGCCAATTTTCATTCCCTTAAAAAGTGTACAAGGGTTTCAAAATTTCCACATCCTCACCAAAACTTGTTGCCTTCTTAAACAGTAGCCATTCTATAGGTGTGGGATAGAAGTAGGGCCCTTTCTTGGACCATACACAAAGATCAACTCAAATGACTTCACAAACTAAAACTCCTAGAATAGAACAGAGGGAAAAGCTTCACGGCATTGACGTTGGCAATGAGGTCACGGATGTGACACCAAAGCACAGGCAACAACAGCAGATTCGACAGGGGGACGACACCAAACTTAAGAGCTTCTGCACAGCAAAGGAAGCAGTCGACAGGGCAGAAAGGCAGCCTGCAGACCAGGGGAAAATGTTTGTAAACTATATATTTGATAAAGGACCAGTTTCCAAAATATCTAAGGAATGCCTACAACTTAATAGCAAAAACAAAATGAAACAAACGAACAAAAAAACAACAACTAATAACCCAATATAAAACTAGGGACTGAGCAAACAGGAAAAAGAACTCATGGATGTGGACAACAGCGTGGTGATTGCTGGGAGAGGGAGGTATAAGGGGACTAAATGGTGATGGAAAAAATACAATAAAGATTAAATTTTAAAAATAAATAAAATAAAAATGGACTAAAGACATGAAAACACATTTCTTTGAGAAGATACTCAGATGGCCAATCGGCACATTGAACAATGCTTAATGTCACTAGTCACTAGGGAAGTAAAAATCAAAACCATGAGATATTGTCTTGTTCATTTATGAAAAATTGACAAATGTTCATGTCTGAATAGTGTAATTCTTAGCCTTTCTTTAAAGTAGAATGGTGTTTTTTTAAAAAAATAGTGATAGTGCAACTTAGAACTCAGAAAATCATACAAAGTATTTTCCTCTGTAGACAGTAAACCGCTTTATACCTATACCTCCCGTTTCGTCATACAAATTGTTCAAAGGACATAAGCGAAGTTCTTGATTTAATGATATTCATAATGTTTATCACTTCATCAAGAATTTCTTAAATGAAACTGGCATTTTTCTCATGTGATTACGACTCTGTTGTAATGGAAAATCCAGTGACAAGCAAGGTTGGATGCCGCCATCCTGCTGCATAGTGATGTGGTAGCATTGCTGCTTCACCGTCCAAGCAAGTGTGAGCACAGGCGGAAAAGGCCTGTGTTCCTGTTTTTATACTATCATAAAACAGGTCTGCTTTCGTAGACAATTCAAAGTGGTCAGGAACCCTGGGGACATGGCGCACCCTGGTTTGATAACTGGTTTCTTTGGCAAAGCGATTTCATAACAACGTAGTATTCCTTCTTTATAGCTGGTCATTTTATAGATGAGGAAGGAGTTAAGGGATATTTCGTTGCTTTGAATACATCAGGAACTGAAAAATCTCTGTGATCGGAGGAGGAAACCGGACACACCTATATGTGGCCCTGTGTGCAGGGACTGGGAAGCGCCTCACCGAAGTGAGGAGTAAGGAGAGGGACCTCATCTCTGAGCTTTGTCCTTCACCACAACTCTGAGTCACAATTTGTACATCGTCGATTGCGAATAGTTCCCTTGCCTTAAACGCTATAAAACTTCCCCAGGTGATTTTAATTCAATTGGTGTCTATCTGTGTATATCATGCTCTCTGGGAGACCAGTTTCTTCATCCCAGACTCGCCCTCCCACTCATCTCCCTGCACAAACCCAGGCAACTCTCCTGAGGGGGGAGCTCCTTTAACTTTAAATGAAGAAGTGTAACCCCTCCAAGAAAGAAAGCAGGGGACAAGGAGGAGACAAACCTTGGACAGCAGGGCAGACTCAGATCAAATAGGCTCAGGACAAATATTTTTTGTGTCAGAGAGATGTCTGCCCTGTTCCCAGGAGGTGGCTGTTTACATGAAAACAAAACAATGCTTGTGATTAGTGGTTGCCTCCAGAAGGAAGCCCAAGGACCACAGACTAAATGATCTTCCACGGCTCGTTCGGCCACATCAGAACTGTAGGAAACTCAGACTGTGGTAGGGCGAATTAGCATATACTTGTTCTGTGAACACATGGAAAACTTAAGTTTCCAGGGAGGGGCATTTGGCACCTTAACTGAAAGCCACATTAACTCGGGGAAAAGCTGATAATGACTAACAATTCCTACAAAAGGCTATTTTTAGAAGCAAACCTGGTGAAATCATAAGGGTCAGTCATGAGAAGGACTGGCCCAATGACCTCATTACCACTCAGTGGGAAAACCAAAAGCAGCCCTGGAAAAATGCGTCAACGGTGAGGCCTTTACTGGGCACCATGTTTAAAAATACCCATGGCTATCCTAAAAATTTTCCCTTTCTTTATGAGTAACCACATACTGAGAGCCAGTTTCATTTTGGGGGAAAAAAAAAGTTCTTCAAATTTCATGACACTTCCCACCAAAAGCTCTGGTCCTAAAAGGTTAATAAGGTTATTAAATGAGCGAGGGTGCTCCCCCTCTGATACGTCACTTGGGCCCAGGTGCCTCTGGCTCTCCCATTAGTTAATTTAATGCAAAAGAAGGGAGCACCTCCATATTGTAAGGTCAGGGTCTTCTTAGAGATTCATTTTCGTATACTCCTGCTTCTAAGTGCCTTTGTCGGTGCCTCTGCCCTTGATGGATGCCTTTAAACGTCTTTTCTTAGCTGCCACCAACATGCTATGGAAAAAAATATTGAGAAATCACCAAATGGGCTTGTCTGGACTTTAGTGCCCATCTGTGGTCGTAGTTCCAGAGCCTCGAAGGGAAATTCTTCTAATTAAAGGAGATATAAACTTGGGAAACATGTGGATTGGCAACCAAACCTAGTCAAGCCATTTATTCTTCTAATTAATGGTTGTATAGTAAATGCCTACTGTATCAGAAATACTGTGAACGAAACTAGATGTGGACTTGGCTTTCTGAGAGTTTAGTCCTTCAATAAATGCTTGATTAATTAATTCAACCAATTAGGATGGTTTGACTAATTTAGCATATTTCAGGCATGAGATATGTAGTTGAAAAATACAGATAACAGGACAAATGTTTGAAGGGATTTTTAAATATAAGAATAATGGCTTAAGTGATAATAATGTCATCAAAAATTAAAATTAGAGAGTGAAAAAATTTTTTTAAATGAATCATGACCCAAAACCCAAGCATTTGATCTAACGCTGAGTTGTTGGCTATGCAATATTGGTGGTAAATAAATTATTCGACTGAATTTGAACTTTGAATCTTCAAACACTTTGCTGAGCTTCCCTTCATCTTTTGCCCCAAGCCCCTCACAGAGGTTAGCTTTCATCAAAACTGACGCCTTCGTTCATATTGAGAAAGTACAATGTTGTTGCCTCCCCGTCTCCCATGCATGATTAGAAGACAGTGGAGCTTCTCAGACGTCCTTACACTCCCTTCCAGCTGCTTGTTTCAAACGGAGTCCTACAGCTGCTCACACGAGGCTCCATCCTTCTGATATGCTTCTCTTTCACTATCTTCCTCTCCCACCAGCCCCAGGGTCCCTTTTGCTGGAAGATACGTTTGTCTGGGCATAAAGGCAACGTGCACGACAGCAGAGCATATGGTTTGAAGTCTGAAGATTCTTTCAGTGTGTTTATCAAAGTCCTCATTGTTGTGGTCTGTTTTCACAAGCTAACATGGCCTTCTAATTCCTCAGCTATCTGCCTGCGATTGCAACAAACTTTTCTGTGGGTCTTTTGGAATTGTGGAGCTGAAGGTTCAGTTTCTAGTTATATCTCTCTTTTTTTTTATAATTCTAGTAGTACTTCTGAGGACTTAGTGATAATGCAGATAATTTCTCTGAAATGAAGGACCTCTGGATCCAGTTTTTCAATATTTAATGTCTAAACTTCTAACATGTTTTAATTTTACCACCAACGGTTTATTCCCTTTCCTTTCAGAAATGGGCCAAACTCACCAGATTTTGCCTCACTGTCCTTTGTGATGAAAACGAAGACAAGTTGCTCGTTAGATTACATTTTTGAAGGACTAAGGCAGAGAGGGAAGCCTCTCGATGTGGGTTACACAAACCTTCGTGATGGTGGGTCCGAGTCGACTGGCCCTCGGGCCCCAAATGTGGGTGTCCCAGACTGTACTAAGGACTTGGGAAATTCTGGCAGTTACAGTGAGAAGCCATTGATCCTTGAAGCACAAACGAAATCCTGTGAAATTCCCCTCCGTGCCATTCTGAATGGTTTGCCTGTAAATTGCCTTCTCTAGTTCAGCGACTGTTAGAAGTCACTCCAGCTCCACACATTATCTGCTGGTTTTGAAGTCATGCTGTTTCCCCTCAGTTGTCAGTGTCCAGCTTGAGTGTCTGGTAGCTGCAGGCTAAGACCAGAGATGCCAGCCTGAGACCTATGTGTTCCATTTTCTAGTTCACATAAAACAACATCAGGAACCGAAACTTCGAGCAAGCTTAGAAACTAACTTAGGAGCTTGCTGTTTTGTTTCCCATTTTCATAGCACAAAAAAATTCATGAAGATTTCTCACTTAAGAAATTAACCTTCTGTGATACCCAATTGCTGCAAATTTGCTGCTATGTCATCCCCGGGGAGAATTATGAGGCGAGCGCCTCATATTTTTAGTAACAAATGGGGTTATGTCCTACTTCCAGATATCAGTGGCACATGGATTTGGTGTAAAGCTGCCTTCTTGACTATAATAGATATTATACTTTCTGCCCAGGGCTCTTCAAGTAGGAAATCACTGTGATCCTAGCTAGATTCCCCTGTTTACCAACATCATCACACATTTATTGATCACTGCTGAGCACGGGGCCAGAAAGGAGATCGATCACATTCATCTGTGATAGCACTGAATTCCTAAAATGTCATTGAGATAGAAGAAACACAGGCCTTCATTTCACTTACCCCTTGATGAGCACCTACAAAATGACGAAGCATCTTCCTGGCTCTCTTCTGCAACCTACTACTAAGTTCCATATCCCTATAGCATCTCTCAGAATCTATGAAGAACCAAGATAATATTTGTGTTTCTGTAGTGTTCTGTTTTAGTCTCAAGTGAATTCTGCCTCTTCCAAAATTTGTTTGGATAGAAGGCAGCAGCGTATCCTTGGGTTCCATGGGCTCTGCTCTCAAAACCAGTATTTTGAATTGGCTGTTCCCATTTCTTGCTAACTAGGAAGAGACTTTCAACCCAAGACTTAAAAAATATGTGTCGAGTCTACTTTAAGGAGGTCATCTTACTATGTATTCACCCTCATCCAGTATTTTCCCTCTTTGATTCTAATATCCCAATTCGGAAAAAAGAGTCAATGTCATTTGCTAATCTCTATAATCTTGGAGAGATAGTGCCCACACACCTTCCTACATGTGATTGTAAACTTCATGCTGAAAGATTTTGAGACAGATCAAACAAGCAAAAGCATTTTTATTTAAATCAAAAAAACAAAAGCAGTTCTGTTTGGTATTACATGAAAACACTGGTTCTGAATTTGCAAGTGATTCCTTCTTCCCACCCCCCACTCCTGGGAATGTTTTACAACTAGAGATTTATTTTGATTGCCACAACTGGGGGTGGAGAAGGGGGGACATGACTGGCATCTAGTGGATAGAGGCTATGGTGGCTGCTACAATTGTCCAATGCATAGCACAACCCTCTACAACAAAGAATTATCTGGCTCAGAATGCTCTTGGTGCCAAGGTTGAGAAAGCTTGAATGACACTTATCAGTAGGAATCTCACAACCAATTCGTCTTTTAGTTATCAGCAGTCACAAGGCTTTAGTGTAGGATATATATCATTATGCTGACCTACTGAATTTTTGTTCAATGATATGTTAACTATCTGTTAAAGAGTTTAAGTATAATACCCTTTCATATTCAAATCACTCCACAGTATTGCTGATTGTATTTCCAGTGATATAAATTTTGCTATGCATTAAAAATCATGGCGTTTACTCCAAGACTGATAAAAATCCTTTGCCAAGTTAATGGAGGAGGCTAGTCTGAATATGTTTGGATGGTTTAAAGAGGCTATTGGTGTTCTAATTGGAACTAAATTGTATGTAGACACACACTCACGCTCAATTATCTCCATCAATCGTCTTGCATTAAAACAGACTTATAACATCTATGGTTGATGACAGAGAAATCAGATCAATTTTTGAGATCCACAGTATGAATCACAAAACTCTAAGTACCTAAGTTCATATATTTTCCCGGTTTCATTTGCACAAAACAGAGCAAACAAATAAACAAATAAAAACGTTCTAATAACGTCAGTAGATCCTAAGCTCATTCGTAATTGTCACCGAGAGAGAAAGAGTCAGAGAAGGGGAGAGTCCTCCTCATGAAACATATTTTCCCAGGCCTTCTTAATTGGATTATTTTCCATTGCTTGTTTGCAGTAAACAAATCAATTTTGAACAGAAAATATTAGGAAGGACTGGGCGGTGGTTCTTCAGAAAGGCCGGTTTACTTTAAATGGTATAATTTCACTGTATGTGTAGCCCTTCCATCACCAAACAGCCCAAAAGACCTCGACCAGGGTACAAACGTCTTGAGAAATCACCAGAATACCACAAAGGATACTGTTGAGGATTCCTACCTCTTAGCACAGTATGACTTGCACCCTATAAACAACCACTGTCGCCACGATTATTTCAGGAAAGGCTAAACCACCAGAAAGAGAGCATCGTAATGTGGAAATGGTGGCATTCAAGACCATAAGCCAGGTCCCCTGAGGCATCTTCCAACCTCCTATGTGGATCTATTTTCCCAGTGATTATCTCTCCCTCCCTCAATGTATTCTTTGTGCTTGCTGGACTGGTTTGGAGTGTGAAGATTAATTGACTGGGTGTGTATGTGGGAAGAAGTCCATACCACTACCTAGAGGTGGTTAATCATCCTGATTGTTATTTTAACTTGGAGAATATACTCTAGCTCAGAGACTAGATCCTGCTCAGAGGAAGCAGGCAGCTACTGTTTCGGGATTGAACTGACTTCACAACTTTGTATTTCATGTAACCAGCCTTTTCTACATCTCATAATGAGGCTACAGTAGATCAGCCCTTTGAACTCCACTGTGCAGTCCATTTCTATACATGGTAGAGATTTGTATAACAAATCCTTAACAAATTGGTTACCTGAATTGATCCAATTCATCTCTAGTTATAAGATGCATATGTGTTTTCAGTAGAAACAATTGCTTGATCTTCTGTTCTCAGTAATGCTAAAGAGAATAAACATAATCATGCTATTAATGTTATTAGATTTCCCTCATTTTAATTTCAGTATCTGTCTTCCAAATAGGGATAATGTGTTTTTGCTGAAATGTCTGAAATCAAAGTCTTACACTTTTGATACCAAAAGTTATTTCAACATAAACAACAAAAGCCTTGTCACTGAGTTTTTCTCACTGTCTGTAAGGTGGAGAGTTGGCCCCGATTAGCAGCTCAGTGCTTGGTCAAATGTACTTTGTTCACATGATCTGCATAGATTCATTTCAAACTAATTTACTCTTATTTTCAGTCTGGTTCTGGGGAGGGGAGAGACCTCCCTGTTCCTTCAGTCCAAATACCTCATTTAAAGCTTTCTCCAATCCCCTTCAAAACCGATGCTTCTTGGAACTGTATATGCCTACCACCGAGCACCCAGCAGGAAATGATAAATGCTGAATATTCCATCCCATTCCAAGAGGCGACAACTAAAGGAATGGTGAATGGGAGAGCTCATTTACTATAAACGGTGGCTTTTTAGCTAACTTACTTTTGCCAGACGCTTTTATTTAGTACAACAGAATTTTTATAACCAAGGAAGCTATTGAAAATGTATACATATAAGCAAAATCTGGGCAAATTAAACTGACCTCCTACCATACAAACTGTAAATAGAGAACACCTGATAGGACAGCATGAGGCCCCCAAAATCGGCCTTTGGCTCATCTCTCAATTCCATTGGCTAGATTCATGCAGGGGCGAGGCAGGCACTCTGAGATACTGAGCCCACCGAGACACGCCTGTAGACAACACATTAGTAATGGGTGAGGTTACAGTATTTGTAACAAAAAAAATTGAAAATTTATAGTGGAATGATCGAACAGTGTTTCTGGGTTTTTCTAAAAGCTTATCATTTCTGGTAAGGACAATTTGATATGTATGACAAAAAGGAAAGTACTGGAGAAAATTCACCATGTGTCACTGTGTGTGTGCATGCACACGTGTGTGAGGGGGTGCTCTTAATCCCTTCTTCTAAGACACATGTGTCTGGCATTTAACCACAATTGGGTTTGTCAACAAAATAATTAGGTGGCGTCCTTGCATTTTTCTTTTCTTCTTACTACTGTTCAAGGAAACATGCTCTCTCATACGTGAATGTTTGGGGTACTTGATGACGTGTACCAAGACTGAATTGGATTCAGTCTTTTGGCAGTGGTGGAATTTGTGGAGGTGGTGTTGCAGTAATTGGATAGGACAGGGCCCTTGAAGAGACACTGCGTTGTCTATGGGAAGAGTATTTGATGAGCCGTCCAGTGCGGTTGGGATGCATGATTTGTTGATGGAAGTTGCCTTCGGATGGTATCTGAGCAGCAGTGGCTGGAGACAATAGGAGGGCCAGCTGCTCTTTATGGGAAGAACCTGGTGTCTTAGGCCTGTCAGAGGAGTGATTCAGGAAATTTCCTGCCTGCTGTTTGAGCCTTGCATATAGTCTGTGAACTTGACCTTCCAGATTGCTCTTTCAGGTGCCAACTATAAAAGTGCAATGACTTACTTGTTACCTACCTTGGAATGTGTATCATAAAACCTAATTGGGAGGATAATTTTGAGAAAGGAGGGACAGACAGAAAGATTAGAGGCTGTATGGGGCTAGTGCATAAAAAAAGTGGCCAACCTCGTCTGTTCTGTACCGTCCACACACACACACCATGGCAGACACTAGCACTACTCATATGAGCTGTACTTCCAAATTCTTCCCAGAGCCGAGACCTCCAGAGCACATTTTGTCGTCCACTCCATGACAATATCAGTGTCAGTTTGGCAACGCAACCTCAGGCATAAAATGTAAGAATGAGCCTTTCTGGAGCATAAAATTATAATTATTTCGTTAGTAAAAGGATAAAATAAATGTCTATTCAAGCTAATTGCTGGCCAACTTTGTGATTTTTGTAGTTGTTTAGCATGTAATAAACTCAACTCATTTTACCATAATGGAGTATGGAGTATAAAACAGTCCCTACGTGATTTCATAAATCCTGCAAAGAATTAGACATCTGCACATTTTTTTTTTTGACTGTGTTCACTCTAACTCAAAACGTCTGTAGTCAGTGACTGAAAATTAAATACACTGGGAAAATGAAAGCTGTCTAGTTAGTTCAACGCTAGTTTTACTTTGGGATTTAAGCAGACTTTTAGAATGTGGATTTCCAGGTGACATGAAAAATGGACTAACAGAAAAATCATTGTCGGAAGGGCTGGAGCAGCCCAGTTAATGCCTGGAAGGTCGTGGCATTGTAATACTGGTCCATTAGAACAACCTTCTGCTGAATTCTCTCTCGTGTTCAATTTGGTCTGATCAGGCTGTCAGGGCCCCGAAGGGTGAGCAACTCACCCCAGGGTGCCCAGAACTTGGCCTGTTTTTAGGGCTGAAAATCCTGTGACTCAAGAACCCCTCCATCCTGGGCAAACCAGACGCGGTTTACTCTAACCCTGGGGGAAACGGCTGGCTTCTCTGGAAGCAAAATACCTTCGAAGAGCACCTGCCTTTCTGCATCAGACTCTCCGTGAAGGGAAGTGCGCTCCTCACTTTCAGGATACCTGGAATTAGTTATTTTGGCATAACGTACTCCAGAAAGAGTCTTTTGGCCTCTCAAATATGAATCCTTTGGTCCTAAAGAGTATTTGCTCATCTCAGCTCAAGTTCAGGTTTTGACCTAGCCATTTGAAGTGTCCTCCATAAGTCACTTTCTCGGGTAAGTTTAAATGGGGCAAGGCTACGTGTTATCTACCATCCCAACTGACAAAAAGCACTTTTGTGCTCGGTGGATGAAGTGAATATTCTCACACCTTTCAAAGCCTGTCTTATAGAGCGGTGCCCATGGGAGCAGGAGACTGGCCAAGATAATCTCCAGGATAATAATTTTTGCTTCAGGTAAATGTAGCGCACAGTTTTCATTATGTAAGTGTATGACGTTTGCTAGGAACAAAAGCTGTTGTCCAGAACCCAGGCAACCCCCACCTCCACACATCTCACCTGGAACTCAGGACTCAGGGAGGTTACCGGCGGCAAGGGGCAACGTGCCGTTCCTACGTTAGCTCACTGTGGCGGTATCCGCGTTATCTGGGGTTACAGCACGGTCCTCCGTGTGCCAATTATGCCATGAATACGCTTCATTTACTGTACGCACACGTCAGAACCAGAGTTTTCCTCAAGGGCAAAACCCAAGTCAGGCCGCCAGAGCTGCAGATCACGTAAGCCCACGCTGCACGCCCACAGACAACGGTGCTGCGTGCACGTGCACCTGCGGGTATTACTTGTCCATCAGAAGCTAACGCCAGGCGTGAGCTGAAGTAGGAGGAGACTAAGAGAGTAAAGACAATGCGGGGCAGTTGTCATCCAGGAAGTAAAATTGGATTAGACACAGTGAGAAACCGGAAAGGCAGCCCGACCCACTCACCTAGGATTTTTTTGACAAAACTTGAAAGACATTGTTCTTATCTCCTCATGATATCAGCGTTGAGTTGTGGGTCTTATTTTTGATGAACTATCTTACTCAAGTCCTTTTATTAGAACGCCAGTGTTTTTAATACTTCAGCCAACCTTTTACTAATACACCATGAAGTTCTTCATTTGTGCAAAGTTTCAACTGACCGAAGACAGCGGAAAGTTATACACCTCACACATATCAAAACCTACAAGAAAAGGAAAGAGCTGAGCAAAGTGGAGTGGCAAATATCAGTTAGGAGATGAGGCAGGATTTGTTTGATTGTGCTGATCTCTGTCACCTACAGTCAAGTCCCTTAGTTATTTCCTAAACCATTTACTGTCACCTTCTGAAGGGGAAGTTGCTACTTCTAAGGAAGCCATGTTGAAGTGTTTCAGAGGGTCTCCCCTTGAGTCAGATGCCCTTTATTTTCTAAGTGAGCAGAGGAGGTAAAAATCAGGAGTTGGCTACAGTTATTTTTGTACGATACTGACAATGTCAAAAAGAAGGTGGGATAGAGAGAGGACACGTGGAAGATATAAATCTCTTTTGTCTCCCAAATCTTCAATCACAAAGATTCAATCTTTCTTTTGTGAATAATTTTGTTATTTAGATTTTGATCACAGAATTGGCAAGATAAAATTTTTTTCAAAAATTAGAAGATGTTATGTATTATAGTGCCAGGGTTACTCAAATGTAATTAAAAAATTTTGTACTGTTTCCCAGTTCATGTCATTGCTGACACAATGCAGACTGGCTACGTGAGATTCGTGTGCACCTGTTTGCATGTGTGTGTTTCTCCATGGCAACTAGTCTTCTCACTTTCTCAGGTTGTCTCTTATGTGTGTACCATACCTGTACATGGTACTGTACTCGACAAGTGACACTCACGGGGTTGGAAAGAGAATCAGATGCCTCTTTGTGACAACGCTATGCCTTCCTGAAGGTTTTAGAATAATGTGCCACAAAACTTTGTGTCCTTTATAATGATAGCTGGTATTTATTAAGTGCTTGCTACATGACAGGCACTATGCTAAGTGCCTCACATACATTGTCTCATTTTGTTTTTAAAACAACCCTGTGAGAGGTGCACTGATATCCTTTTTTACAAATAATAAAATAGGTTTAGAGAGGATATTTCCTCACTTCAGCATAATATTAGCTATAGTAAGTATAAATATTTAATGATTAAAGAAACATCTATGTTTACAATAGATGTCTGATTTAAAAAATGCAATTTTAAATCTATAGATGAGGAAGTTATAGGAAAGCTGAATTCATCCCAGAAAATTAGAACACTTTGCACTAAAATTAAAACCCAAAACTGTAGTTACTAAATAAGGGTGCATTTTAACATTCTTTTATGAATGAGACAAATAACATTTCTGCTAAATAAGAAAAAACAGACCTGAAAATTACACTCCTAGTTGACCCCAAGTCCATTTAATGTTCATCACGTCCAATTACCAGATCGTGCCAACAGAAAAAGACATACACACAATAGGTGCTTTATAAGTATTAGGTGATGAGGTTAATCATTGACAATTAATCTAAATTATTTACAACTAAATTTTGAACCACTTGCGTCCCTCTGTTGCATAGAACAGACTAACTTTGCAGGTTTATGTTTGCCCTTGGCTAAGCACAAGAGGAAGAGAGTTATTGCGCCCTCTAGGGGTATTTTGTAGAAAACCTCCCAAGCACAACTACCCCAGACGAATCACAGGGCTCATTCCTAGCCCAGCACAAGTAGGGTGTGTGCCTCCAACTGGCTCATTCTTGGAACTCTTCCATCAGATCTTACAGGGAGTCTAACTGTACCAAACCTTCAATTATTTTAGATTGGAATGGAAAGTTTACAGCATACTGTCAATTTGCAACTGCATGTTAGTTATTTCTTTAGCTTTTACTTTCCAAAATAGCTGCTAACAGATGAATTTCATGGAGGGCAGGGTCTATGCAGTGACTGCCCCCAATCTGCATGATGACTGAAGCAGCCCCTCAACATATCATCACAGGTGACTTCATGAAGAGCTTGACTGACTGAGAATCAGGCCATCTTCTGAAGATATGCACGCTCTTTGGGAGAGACAGAGGGTAGGAGAAATTCATGACTGCAGCAACATCAATGAAAATACTATTAATTGCTGAAAATAAAGCCCAGAGCCAGGGACTGAGAATAAAAGGATGCGTAAGGGAGTTAACACCGCACAGTGTACCTGTCAGTCAAGCACTAAGCAAATCATACATCATAGCTTATTTAGTCACTAAACCACCACAAGGCGGTTTTTGTTACCCCTGCCTTTTCAATGGAATATAAAAGCAGTTCTGAAAAAGATACGTTCAGGGTGACACAGTTAGCAAATGGAAGAGAAGAAACTGATTTGTGGTCTTCCCAACTCCATTTCCTATGCTCTCTCCAATTACGATAACCTCTGCCTTCCAAGAATGTGTAACTTAATTTGTTACATTTAGGGAGAGACGAATAGTGTAAAAGAAAAGAGAGCCAATTATAAAGTTCACGGCCCCATCTAATTAAATTTCTGAAAGAATGAAATGTAGAAGGAAGGGAGAACTGTCCATGTGCTGGGGGCTCAGAGAAGGCTTCAGGGGAAAGAGAGAATTACAGTGAACTGTAAGGAGTGTTAGAGAAACTAGGTAGGAGTATTGGAAGTAGGAAGATTTCAGGAAGAAGAAGTGAAACAACATGACCCAACTCCTGAGTTATCACTTTTCATGTAATATTGCGGATGTGTTTAATCAGACTGTGGTCTTCCTGTATGCTGTCAAGAAATTTGACACTGGTTAGAGGAAAGGGGTCAGAGGAGCAAAAGAAACAGCAAGGCAGACCTGTGAACTTTAGTGATATTGAAAGAGAGAAGCTTAGACGAGGCACTGCTCTTAAGAACTCTGACTAATTAAATAAAGTCCTGGGCACTCTGGGGAATGGAAGAAATTAAGTGTCAAAAGAAAGAGTAGCTGAACTAAAACAATTTTAATGAATGGGCTTCAATCAAAGTTGGCCCCTTCCCCAATTTTAGTTAAGACCATGTTTTCTCAAATGTATAATTTAACATTTATTCTCATGATCATTTGGGGGCGGGGTCTGTTTGGGACAATGAAACCATTTTAAACTAGGGAAGACCATTTCACAAGGTGCTGTTGGCATGTGCTGTCCTGATGACAAACTTGGGGACACTGAGCAGACACCAGATTAGCCATGTACATTCGTAGAAGGTGTACATGGGGCCAGCTGAGTGTGTCATGGCCATGCCATGCACTTGCACGGCTTAAAGCAAACTGTGAAAATCGTTCAAAGTTACCCTCCTCCACATGGAAAAAACCAGAAAAGCTCACTGTAACTTCTTGCTAAATTTCAGCAGTCCTTCCTGCGTGCATGTAAAACTGATATTGTCAGTCGCTGGAGACAAAGCACACATGGAAGGCTTGGAAAAGCATCTAAGAATGGAGCATAACATTCACCAATAGGATGTGTCAATGAGCTGGCAGGGAAACAGGCTTGGACGGGTATCTGTGTAAGTAAGTGGGCAAAAACTCCAGCTCCAGATAAGTAAGTTTCTACTTGTGCGATAGGAAGAAAAAAAGAAGTGCTTTCCAAGCACATACCATAACAGGAAACATAAAGATTGCGTTGACTCTTGGGAACTGTCAGGAGAGTGGCATGATGGCTTTGCCCTTGGAGTTTACATGCCTAGATATCTGAAAGCTTGCATAATTAAATTCCCTCTCTCCCTGCTTCAAAACTTACGGTAGTTTCCCTTCATTACTGTAAGTTTGGGAATCTTGAGTCCTTCCGATAATGTTCTGAATTCTCCCCCTTGTGTTGTCCAAAAAGACATTGCCTAAGAGGAAAATCAAGTTTCAGTCTTGGTACATGTTGAAGAATTCACTTTCAACATCTTGACGTGAGCCAGAGGTCTGCCTAGCAGCAACGAAGATGAATGCCGAAGGAAATGTAGGCTGACAAACACCAGTCCCACCTGTGTTGGTTAATAAGCAAGACTCCAGCCCAGCCAGTAATCCTCCGGTAACTGTCATTTCCATGTATCCAATCAGTTGCCTGGGAATTATCCCAATAAAAAGAATACAGTGTGTCATTTATCAGGCAGCCAATTAAAGGGCCTCAGCAGGGCTAGAATGACTGGAACCAGTTCTCACAGAGAAACAGGATGGGGCCAAGTCAGTGTGGGCCGCCTTGAAGGAGTACAAGAAAGTATGTTGTGGCTGAGTCATAGGTGTACCTGATTTATAAAATGTTAGAAGGAGTTGGTGATATTTCAGTCTTTCTCCTTGACACTAATTCATTTAGGACACCAGGACAGGACTAACTTGGCTAATCTGACCAAAATGGGGCTTTGAGTTTCCATAGCTATGAGATAGTTATTAGAGTGTTTTCTCTTGATCTCCAACATTTGTGTAGCCTTAGAGGTCTTGAAAATATGAAATTGAAAGGAAGGAAGGAAGGAAGGAAGGAAGGAAGGAAGGAAGGAAGGAAGGAAGGAAGGAAGGAAGGAAAATGAAGAAAGGACAAAAACCCTATGAGTTTCTTGGGCATCTTTGACCTTTTCCTTAATGGAAGCAGCCCACTGGCTGAGCAGGAGTTGACGGGGACCTTCACGCTCTCACTTTTGGGAAATGGGAACAGTTCTGGATCCTCGCAACCCTTCCAAGGCACAGATCTCCACCTCGTCCTCACCTTGGCCGTTGAATGTTCTCTGTAATAATTTCTTTCGACCTTAAAGTACTAAATGCTGTCTAGTCCCAGTTTAGCTAATTCACAACATGACACTGATTCAGTTCCTGGACATGTCATGGAAAAAATAGGTCAAGGAATTTCATGGGTTCTAGGATTTACTCATTTTTTTACATATTCACATCTCTGAATTTTGGACAAGTCTGACAATGGATGGGGTTATAAAACATGGTGCAATCCACTAAATGTTGGCCTTTGAAAAATGTTAATCCTAAATAAACGAATGGTATGCTGTTAAGTATGGAGTGTCACTGAGCAAAGAGGTATAGAGCCTCTGGTGCAGGGAGTCAGGGGGAACATCTTGGAAGAGCGGGGTTTTAAAATGGTTAAAAAACAAATCTGAGGTTCTGTGCCTTGGTTTTTGTAAGATAGACCTCAAAACCCAATGTGTATAAGAATCAGCCTAAAGTGAGATGTTCAGTGAGCCCAGCCATTCATTTTCTGATTATCTTTTTGTACTTAAACCACACTTAGTACTGAGATAGCTTGAGTTAAAACCGCTTGAGGTTCATCTGTTGCCTAGTATCCATTGCCTGTGTGTGAACTCTTCAGTAAATGAAATAGCTGAATGTTCCGGGAAACCCTTGACCATTTATTCAGAATAATTTCAGTCACAGGAGGGACCATATTTATAATAGAAAGTAGTCAAATAAATGAACATTTGGGGTAAATAGGGTAAGATTTACCCTTAAAATGTGTTACTGGTATCAACTGAAATCACCAAGTATTAGGTGTGTCCTGGGATTTATTAGGTCCAAGCTGAGATTTGGTATTAGGCCAACCTGAGTTGAAGTTCCAAGTGCAATGTTTACCCGCTGTGTGATTGGGGAACCTTACTTCACCTCTCTGAGAGCCAGTTTCTGTTTCTCTAAACTGGAGATAATGGCCCTGCATCAGGTTTAGTTTCGAACAAATAAGACCCTGTTGTGAAGTGCTCAGAAAAGTGCCCGGCGCACAAATACACTTTCAATCAATGGCAGCTATAATAATTTATTCCATTTTGCCCTCGACTGTAGGACAACACTAACAAGCCTAATTCAGTTAAAGAAGTGGTTTCTCATTCCTTCTGCCCAGATCAAATGAAAGCCTGAGCATTCTGACTCTGTTCTGAGACAGTGTCTAACGTGACTTGGCAAACCCCCGATGGGTTCCAATTTTATTAGCTGCACAGGAAATTTCTGATTGATTTAACCTCCAAAAGACAATACCGTGTAATTAACATGTAACAAATGTCAACTCTTGTTATTGCTGGAACCGACAAGCCCTGCAGGTCTGTCCTGCTCCTGACTTTCCTCTGCACCAATGTGGTTTTCTTCCTCTTTCTCTTCTTTCTTTCTTTCCACTTTCCCATAGCAGCTCGTTGCACCCAGTTCCCTTTGAGTGATGTTGCAAACAATTTCAGTTGTAGTTCTTCCTGAAAGTCAGTTATTTTGAAACATAAGGAGACATACGGAGATAAACACCACCTACCTGCTTTGTTTTGGGTGGCCCGGAGCCAGACATGACGCCACTGGTGGGAAGCTTCATCAATAGGGTTTTTTGAGGATTCTCTGTATTTGCATATCTTACTGATTAAGGGATTGCTTTCCCCCTAGAAGCAATTTGTCTAAACCCTTAAAACACGGCGTGACGGGGAGGAGGAAAACACTCCCCTCATTTAAAGTTATGAGATGACGGAGATTCAGACCGTATGATACGAAAATAGACTGTGCTTCGAGTCCTGAACTGGCTATGGGAGATCTTGGGCCAATTGCCTTACTTCTCAAAATTTCAAATTCATCTTTTTCAAAAAGATTCCCTGAGCTCCCTTTTAGGTTTTGTATTCCGACTCTCCGTTGGGAGACACGGATCACCGAGTGGTCACCCAAGCCAAGGAGCCTCCGCAGCACGGTCAGCAGCGGGGAGCGGTCAAGGCAACCGAGGCCCGCGCTGCCCACCCCTCTAAAGGCGCTGCTTCTGACCAGCGCGTGTCTCGCTTTTCCGTCTGCAGGGACAGACCACTGGCTGGAGTTATGGGTGGAAATTGTTTCCTTTCTCGTAGGCAAACTGGCTTGCTTTTCTCAGCACCAAACAGAGAATTTGGCCCCGTTAACACTGGATTCCACTTGATTGATCCAAACGTGGAATGGTGATGACAAATATGGCAAAAGGAAGCAGGAAACAATTCTTTTAAAATTACGGTTCTCTAGTGATCTTAGTCTGTGTGCTGTTCCCCAGGTGACTGTCACCCCAGTTCATTGCTCCAGCTCTGCACTAACCACAAGCTCATACACACACTCACGTGCTCACACACACACACACACACACACACACACACACACACTCCCCTCACTTTTCCCTTTGTAGTTAGAGGTTAGCTTTTGTTCCTTTGTTAGTGCGTGCTATAGATATTTATTGTGGACTTGACAAAAATTTTAGTAAAGAACCAGAGGAGATACAGATGGTGAAGACAGAGAGGGGGAAAAAAGCTGTTCTCAAATTGCTTACGCTCAAGAAGTAGGCGACACTTATAAATAAGGAGGGAATCGGGTACAAAAGAGAGATTACAAAGTGGTATGAAAAAGATACATTCCTGTTGAGATAAGAATTCAAGGAAGGGGAAATTGTGTAAGTGGTTTTAGAAAAGACTTCTTGGAGAAGGTGACATTTACAAAGGCTCTCGAAGGATGGGATAATTTGAACGTAAGAAAGTAGGGATCAGGAAGCTGTCCATCAGGTTAGAACTGTGTGAGAAAACCATAAGGTCATGAACAAAGAACCCGCGTTGGGGTTGGAGCCAAGAATTTGTCCAGAAGCCTAGTGGGGGCTGAGGCTGAAGGGCTCTGTGATAGGCTGACCGTGGAGGGCTTGAATGACAGCATCTGGAGTTGGAAAGGTGTCTGGTAGGCCCTGGGGAATCTGAAGTATGTCCAGCCCACTCTGCAGGCATTAGCTTGGCTGGCTCCATTGGCATTCAGGTGTCAGGTCCAACGCAACCCTCTGACTTCTCTTGCTACTTAGGCTAAAGCAGCCACTTGCATTCCTCTTCAGTTACCTTCTATTCTGCGTTATATTTCTCTGTTCTGTTCTAGTAATAAAAACTACAATCTAGAATTGCCTGCTTTTACATGAATGCGTTTGTATTCTGCAAACACCTTTCTGGGATGTGACCTTTGGAAGCAGGGACGCCTCCTCATCCTTGGTCACTGCTGTGTACCCAAGACTTTGTGCATAGTAGGTGTTTCGCAAACAATTGTCCAGTGGGTTCATAAATGAACTGGAACATGTTTATGAAATCCTCAGCTTACAGGTATCCTCAGCCTACCTCTACATACTTCTCTTTTCTTTGCAGCATCTGGTAAGGAGAAGAAAATGGTTTTAATAAGGAGACTTGGCTTTTGCCAGCCTGGATTAGCGGCATCCCCAACTACTGGAGGGATCTCTCTGTTTACGGTGACGCCTCTTCCAGATGTTGTCGGTGCAGGTTTTTTTTTCTTTCCAAGTACAACTCGAACGTCTTGAGCGTTCCAAAACCACACGGAAGTGGAACGTTAAATCTGGGGGTGGGCATGTCTGTGTAATTTCCTTCATTTCTATAAGGGTTTGGTGGCTTTTTTCTCCCCCTAGGCCACAGATTAGCTTAACAATGGCAAATCAGCTTCAGAGGTTTTCCCTTAAAGAAAAAGAGAAAAAAGGACAACGTGTTTGAACAGGCGAGGCTTCGTGAAAGTCTCTTTGTTTCACATCCTAAACGGTTTGCTCAGCTTCTATTTATCCTCTTGTGGGCAATAAAAACTATGCCCGTATACGTTTTTTTGCTTATAGGTAATATGGTATATACGTCTGGTTCATATACGCACATATATTTGCGCATACATGCACGCTCATGTTCTCTTTCCAATTGGCACAGGGACTGGAAGACACGGTACTGCTCCCTTCCTTTTAAGTCCCTACCAAGATCGGCCTCTGCGCGTGTGCATGTGTGTGTTTCAATACAAATTCCCGAGGGAGGGAGGAAAAGAAGTGTAGTATAAATAAGCAAACAACCAATGGACTTCGCAAATCCTGATTTAGCTGGCCTCTGGTTTTATTTTTGAGAACCACTTTTCTTGTTTTGATTTGAAATGATGCCACCAAAACCTATTACAGAAACATTGCACTTTGCAAAACAGAATAAGTCCAATGAGCCTCCCCAAGTGTAAACAGAAATCTTGTTTGGATGAACTGTTTTTAAGAATCCAAATTAAACCCTGTGGCACCCTTTTAAAGTACATGCGTGCTCACCTTAGGAGCTAAAACTATATTATGATCCTGCAATTCATTTTTATCCCACACGATCCAGTTAGGCTGTGGTTTTGAAGTCGCCCTGTCTCTACATGGTTTTCGGATACTCATTGAACACTGTTCTGGAGTTGCCGGTGATAACAGAAAGCATCTCTGTGTTCCACGTGGTTCAGCATCCCCAGGGAACCGATCTGGGTAACACGCGGCCAGGCGGAAACCAGCTGGGGGCCGCTGTGTGAGTAAAGATGGGACGGTTCCTAGCATCTGTTTGCTGGTAATTAAATCAAGTCTGTTTTCCCACCCTGAGTACACTTTACTTAAGGGCCTGTATCATGCCTTCCTTCACGCACTGTGACGTCTCACTTCTTTGCAAACCATTATTAGTGGTGGCAACACATTTTGAGGTTAGGTTCACTGGGCTGAACATTACTTTGTCATTCACCTCTCAGAGGGTAAATTATGAGTAATAAGCCCAGGCGGGAACATTTTTTTTTTGAAATCCCAATTTGTGTTTTCTGGATGGATGGAGATAGGGTGTTCTTTTCAGCATGTTGCTAAGTCAGGCTGTGTCTTGAGAGTCAAAGGAATAGCAAGTTCGTCTGTTTTGTAAACGTGCACTGGTATACCTCTGCTCGTTTACTTCGCATTTGGAAAATAAGGCCCCTTCCCTACTGCCCATGAAATCGACCCTCCATGCTGCGAAGTGATGAGGAGGAGACCATCGCTTTCCTTCCCTAAATGGCCTGACTCTTTCGCCCCTGCTGCCCCTTGGACAGCAGAGGACTCAGCACAGTATTCTAAGCTGAGCTCAATACGTGGAGACCTGCTGAGGTGGCCAGTGGATTCAGACGGCTTTTCTCGGACATGCATCTGTTCCAGCCAACCTTGCCTCCCGCCCGTCAGCAGCTAGTTTGCTACTGAGCAGAGAGGTCAGAACAGCAAGAAACAATCTCTGGCCACCTTGTAAATGACTGTTGCGTGCACCTAGCTAGTTTGCCCCCCTCACCTGTCTTTTGGGGACAATATGGTGTGAAAAGAGACAGGAGGCAAGACTAAAAGGTAAGTAAGTCTAGTTACTTGAACAAACAGAACAAGTTACACATCCCCAGGGGTGTCCTCGCCTTCCATTCAGTCCCTTTGAAAGCTTATACAATTATTCATAGGCATTTTGGACCTCCCCTTTTCAGGATGGCTCTCAGAGCCTGAAGCACATTCCTTACACGTTTAAATATGCGAGGGCAGATGTGAGTTAGCCGCAGGCAATTATCTTGCAGAGCCACGGCCCGGGAATCCCATTTGGATCCCAGACTGCAGCTGCAACGCTGTAGTAATGGGACAGGTATTTTCTGTGCATAGTAACACGTGTCTTAAAATCCAAGAGGACTGTGAATAGGGACATGTGAACGTCTGTGGTTTTTTCCCACCAGCGTCGCTGACGTAAATACAGAGCTTCTCTAGGTGATGCACCTGGGCGCTCGGTATGCATCAGATGCGTGCACGCTGGAGTAGCTCAGCACTAGAGGTTCAGTTATGCCGAGGGGCAGGAATCAGCTCTGGTTGTATAATGTCTTCCTGCTAATCCTAAAAAGTGTTTATGGCGATAATGATAGACAAAAGGAAAGGAAACTAGGACACAAGAGGGAAAATAGAAAAGCATTGGAAATTGAGGAAAGAAGAGAGACTGTTTTGATGACGTGGTGGTGGGAGAGAGTGGCTAAAGGACCAGCCACAGTCCTTTGGGTGTCACTCAGTGGCATCACTTTGACGCAGTCTTTTCATGATCTGGGGAATGGTTTGCGTGATGATTAATTTTATGTGTCACCTTGATTGGACCACAGGGGCCAAGATATTTGGTAAAACATTATTCTGGGTGTGAGAATGTTTTGGGTGAGTTTAACATTTATATTGGTAGAGTAGAGCAGATTGTCCTCTGCATTGTGGGTGGGCCTCATCCAATCAGTCGAAGGCCACCTCGAACAAAAAGGCTGACCAGCTCCTGAATAAGAGGGAGCTCCTCTACTGGACTGTCTTTAAGCTGGGACATCGCTTTTTTTCCTGCCTTCAGACTCAGACTGAAACAGCAGGCGTTGCTGTGTTTGAACTTGCTGGCCTTCAGCCTGGAACTTATTCCAGAAGCTCCTTGAATTCTTAGGTCTTCATACTGAGACTGGAATTAACACCCTCAGCTCTCCTGGGCCTTTAGCTTGAAGACTGCAGATCTGGGAATTTGGCAGCTTCTTAATCAGGTGAGGCAATGCCTTATCATAAAACTCTTTATATAGAGATATAGATAGGTATCCTGTTGGTTGTATTTCTCTCAAGAACTCTAATACAGTTTGGCTACTTGTGATGACCCCATAGTTGGGTGTTTTGCTGGCCTTGCCCTTCGTAAATCTGCATCATCATAGTAATGAATCTTAACAGATGAGAAAATTGACTCTCAGTCAGAAAGTGGGGGGTAGGGAGGGCAAACACCCAGGCTGCCAACAGCTCATGGTGGCGGCATGTCTGTGCCCAAGGCCCCCAGTATAAGCACGATCGGCAGGTGCCTGGAGAAGGCCGTCTGAACCGGAAGGATCCACTCCTTCCTCAGTCTCACCCCTCCCCAGTCCGGCACCTCCATTCTGTTGAGGATCATTACAGATTTTTAACTCTAACTGTGGAAACGAACGCAGCTGCTCTTTGTGATTGTTTGTGAAACCGAGTTAAAGGGAGGTTGTTGCGGCACTGCAGGTGCAATCATTAGACGCATCTGTGCTGTGTAATTAACCTAATTTCCATGTGAATGTCCGTGGTGTACGTGCTGCACAGAAAACTCACGCCATGATCGTTACACTTCCAGTCAATCCAATTAGACAAAGGTTCCCACACTTCGAGAAGGATCCGGACAAACCACAAGGGCAGGCCTCTCTCAAGAAGGTCTCTAGTTAAATATCTTAAAATAAACAACTGTGGCCTAATTAATTGTGTGGCAGGCCAGAGGAACACACCGCGGAGCTACTTACGTGTCTGCAGCCCAGTCCTAGGGAGCTGCTTAATAGAATCTTCCTTTGTCCACACTTTCGGTGGCTTAGAGATTTGTACAGTTGGGGGAAGGAGGGATGGTGGTTACACTCTACTGTTTCCCTTATCACAAACTCCAGTTACCCAGTTCAATATCCAATGGCTTTATTTTATTCCATTTGTGTTCTCAGAACAGAACAAAAATGCATGCATACTTCCTAAAGAAAGTTGGTTGAGCTGGCAAAGTTTTCCACAGTATGCTATCAAAGCCACAGCTAGAGGGCGCCATCAAAGGGTGTTTGTCTTGGATGTCCCAGATTTATTAACTTCTAAAGCTCTTTCAGGCAGCAGATAGGTCACTTTGTTTAGACGTTTTGTCATAACGTATGTGCTAAGCACGTGTATCCTTTCTGCTTAAGTCTGTACTTAGTCTCTTGAAGATGGAGATCATATATTAGAATTCTCTTGTGTCCCTCGCCGCTGCCGGTGATGGGCACCTTGCTACCAACTTCAAGAGAGCCCAGTGCATGCTCCTTGGGGGTCGTGGTGGGAGTAAGGGATGAGATGGGAAGAACCACTGTCTGTAAGTGGGTTTTTACAGGACTCTACACAGACTTTGCGTATCACAGAACACGTGAGTGACTGAACATCACACAAAAACAGGCAGACTAAAAACAAAGGAAGTTAGGAAATGAGGCAAAAAGATATGTAAAAAATGGTGGCCCCAAAAGAGCGAAAACTCATGATATTTTTGTGCTGAGCATTAGGGCCTGGACCCTGGCTACTGCGAGTATGACAGGTGGACCAGCAGCATCCTGTAGTTTGTTAGAAATTCCGTATCTCAGACCCCACCCTAAACCTACTGGGTGAAAATGTACAGTCTTGCCAAGGTCCCCAGAGACCTCCCTTGCACATCCCTGGTTGAGAAGTACTGCCTCAGAGCACCGTCCACCCAATGCTGGTGACTCCCAGGGGGCTCAGAGCTGTTCGGGGTCGTGCTAGTTGTCTCTTTCTCCTTTCTCTTATACCACTGCTCTATGACTTAGTTCTTGCTTACCTTTTTTGCCCTGACATCGTATCATAAAGTAATAGATTTGATAGCTCATCTTCTCCATTACTTCCCTGCATCTATTCCCACTTGTTCTTCTGAACTAAATCCAGGGGCCCCTTCTTCTGCAATGCATCTCTCAAATCTTCCAGGTTGGGTCAGTGACAATTTTGTTTCTGTTGCATTTAGAGTAATTACTAAGTGCTATAAATATTTATTTATACTTTTAAATATCTGCCCTACTCTTTAGACTTAGACAACACAATGATTAGCTTGGTACCTGGCGCATAAGTGATTGTAGGATGGGTGAAGGAAGGAAGGAAGCATTTTGATTCCAGCCTGGGATGCTGTCGACGTCACGGAGGGCTTTGTGTTCTTGGATATTTTGATTGGCTGGCACATTATTCTTTCATTTGCTCATGTATTCATATCTTGACAGCAGGAAAAAATATATGTGAAAAGTACAGTCTCTATCCTCAAGAAAATTATCAGCTGATAGAGTCAGGCTCCAAATTCATCATTTTTCAGAGTTTTGTTAGTGTTTCTTAAAGCTAGCTGGCTATATACTGAAGTTATGTGGACAGTTCTTGACGTGCATTGATTCCTGGGGCCACCCCGGAACAATTACAACAGAATCTCTATGGGCAAGGACTAAACACAGGCACTTTTAAAAACTCTTAGGTGATTCCAAAGTGTAGTCAGGGAGGAAGATCACTTGTTGAAAAGATTGGTGGCAGTTAAACTATGACAATTAAAATAAGCCTGGGTGGTTGTTTCTGATCTGTGACCTCAGGGTCCTGAGGGGTCTCAGGTTCCGCATCTCAGACCCTGCTGCAGGAGGGCACCCGAGACTCCTCACCCCCAGCCTCAACTCGGGCAGCATCACTTTTACCGGCTGTGTGTGGTCAATTCCTACGAAAGATTTCACTGAAGAAAAGACTTCAGTGCTGCTGGAGAAAAGTGAAAAGGCCTCCAGAGCACTAATCTAGGGACCAGCCAAAGAGATACGGCGTAAATTAATTTATCGCTTCCATTTCTGTTGTTCCCTTTGTTACTCTTTTGATTCAGGGATGTTAAGTGTTCTTTAAAGAACAAGTGCCTATCCCATCGTTCAGCTTGACTCAGCTCCTCAGAGTTTATGGAGGTTTAGGGGCCTTTTCTCAGTCGATGGGTTGAGGGAAAAGAATGGAAAGACTTGACTGAGTTGATGTCAAACCAACGAAATGGTTCAGTATAAAAACAGATAGTTAGAAATTAAATAATAAGAACACAAAGTAGTTCATAAGCTGTTTTATTTTTTTCATCTGCAGTAGTTACTAAGCATCCATAATTTATAAAATTCTAAACTGGCTTTAGGTAGTTTATGGTCTTGTATATAATATGTAACTAAAATTCTATATATATAGTATAGATACATTTACAAAAATAGCATACATGTACATAATCCAAGCACAATATCTTGGCAGTGAGTAAAATGTGATGGTTGTATGATTTTCTGATTACACCATTGCAGTAGGTAAAAATAAATAACAAAAGGAGAGAAAACAAACAAAACCAACCAAGGCAGATTTATATTCCCATAATCTTGTTAAAATATTAAGCTTTGGTCCAGCCCTGTGTATCCATCTAATGTGACAGACTGTCGGTTTCTGGCTGGCTGGACGTCTGTAACCTGCTGTTGAACCTCTCCGGTGGTTCTGTCTGTGGGAATCTTTTTCTGTAGGACAAGCCAGGGCAAGTCTGGCGTGATGTCTATAGAGGAGCTGAAGAGTGACTGGGCTTAGGGAAGGCCTAACTCCCAGTCAGGCACTGTGGTCTGCATCCCTTAGGAACGAGAGATGGGGAGTATGGTGGATCTTCTCTGTTCCCGCCTCCCTGTTAACTTGCTATCCAGCTCCACCCTACTTCATGCCCCAGAGGGCAGCCCTTATAATGAACCTGAACAACTGGAACCCCTTTTGTCCTCTGGAAAAACTGTATTCAGTCAGAAACCCCAGTATCCTATTAAATTGGATAATTCTTGTTAGGGGAGTGTTTCCCCGTGAAGGCTGGAACGTATTCTGCAGCAACATCTAGAACTTGGGACTTGAGCCATGGAGAGTGTGAGGTCCACTTACCGAAAGTACTAATTACCTTCATAACATAGTTGGAGGTGGGGAAAAAACCTAATGGGAGACATAATTTAGATTCTTTCCCTTGGACCACATAAGGTCCAACCTGGGAAAATATCACCTAGGCATCGGGTCACAGTTGGTCCTGATATTTCTTTCTTGATCCGTAATTGCTAATTCACTTAACTAAAAACAATATTTGGTCTCACAGGTGCCAACCCAAGTAAGCCATTGCTTTGCTTGGAGTGGCTGAAAAAATACAATTACCTTACGTCCATGAATACTTCTCCTTCTTGAAAGAATGTAATTAATGTTTGGAAAATCATTGGCTGCTGGATAGTCTCTTAGTTCTAGAAAAAGACATGAATAATAAACCATACATTTTTTTAAAGCACAAAACTGTATCTCAAAGACATCTGGTCTTCATACAAAAAGAAATTGATAATAATGATACATTTTGTCTTTTGCAATTGACAGATCCTATTGGCATAAGCTGTGAAGACACCGTGTCCACTTGTCCACTCAGTCCAGAGAAACATGTTCTCTTTTAGGAAATAAATTTCCTCAAAGCACTGCCTCTCCATTAGTGTTCTTATGGCAGAAGGCACCGTGTCCCCTTTAGCAAATGGAGCTAAATGTCTGCGTTTTACAGGTTGCATCAATTCATATGATAATTTGATCTGAAGTAAGATTAAGCGATGAGACTGGTAATAGTTGCTGGGTAATAAAACCATTTTGGAATTGGCATTCATGGAGAGGAAGCCAATATTTTAAAATAGGAATTCTGAAACACAGTTACAGGCTCTATTTTGAAACTAATATATGTGTTTTAAAACTCTGAATGAAATAAAATGAATATGAATTACACATACTGAAAATCTTTAAAAACAATTAATTAGGAGAAAACAGACACTTCATTTGAGGAATAGCCACAGGAACATAGATCTTTTTTTTTTTTTAACACAGCTATGTTCTCTCTTTCCTGGCTAATCTATCTATGTCCAAGTTTGTCTGGCATGTACCTGTATTTGTATTAATAGGTAAAAATTATGCACTATTTAAAAACGAGCAGAACAAAATTCAACTTCATGAATCAGAGAAGGGAAAGTGATGAATTTCCAATTCCTTGTAATCAATTCATTATGTTCAGCCAGGCAATGAGAGCCAGGCTTCCACAGCAAAAGTTCAAGTTCTGAATCAAAGCAGAGTAATTGACTGTATTAAGTCACTCTGACTGAAGTCCATTTCATCCCTGGCAAGTCTGACACAAATGTTTAAAGCACATGGGCCAGTTTCTTAGCAAAGCATACTTCTTGCATTATTTGAACAGGGCTCTATGCACATGGGGACGAGCAAACAAGAACAGAAAGGTTCTTCACCTGTATTCTGCATTGCAGACCAGGCACATGTCTTCCTGTATGTGTTTATGTGTATGTGTGAACATTTGGTGAATGTGTGAATGTTCACATTGGACCATTGGACTGAGCATACGTCTAGATAAAAATGAAAAGTAGATACATAACCAAACAGTATCAGGTGAACAGATTTATCTAGATATTTACTGCTTGAACATAAGTGTGAGGAGCCTCATCTTTATCTTCTCAAAAGTTTCTGAGAAATACTTGGGTGAAAAATATTTAAGGATGTTAATAAAAAGCTGTTTCAATGATATTTCCAATTTATTTTTTGATGAAAGATTTTAAGCTAAGTGTAGTCATCTCATCATATCAGAGTATTTGTACACGTGTCAGTGTTGTCCACGTGACTTTCAGAGCGTTTGTACGTTGGCGGAATGCTGGTGACATACCCGATGGGCTTTTCTGACAGAGCATGGATTCTAATGCTTAGGGCACACGGACAGCTGGAGGGTGCGGGGATGTTTTACTGGAATGTTACCAGAAGGACCGGGTTCATTTCAGGGGGAAGCCTGCTCTTTGTAATGTGAAACAGGAAACATACGTGCGTGGAATCTTAGGTGATATTTGCTATTAAACAGACATCTCCAGTGAGGAACACAAACCTAATATTCTTATATTTGTGAACTTCTGTTGCAAACTTCGACTGTGCCTCTCTGGTTCCCAAAAAGCATTATGAAGAATAGTCTGGTAGTGTTCGCACAATCTGTCAAAGTAGCCAATTACCTTACGTTCCAATGATCTCCATCAATGTACTATGAATTATTCATTTAACATTTTTTAACACCATCAGTGCAGAAACCTTGCATGAGGGTCTGAGGAAGCAAAAAGAACAAAGGTATTTTTGATATGAGGACTTCATACTATAGTGGTTATGAGACCCATATCAGGAAGTTGCCATTACACTGTAGGCTTAGTTCAGCTGTATCAATCATTGTAGAGACGAGGTGGGAACACATGCAGAGTTATCGATTCCTCCTGGAAAGGGGAGTCCAGGAAAGTCTTCCTAGTAAGGTGTCATCAATGATTTTAAATAATGCAGTGAAGCCCCTTGTATATAGTATCAGGGCACTAAGTATTTGCTGAATTAACTTTTTTGAGGATACTATAAAATGTGTAACTTACATGTTATAACCAAGTCCATATGCAAGACTTGCCTGGTTCAATCTTTTAAAAATGTATTTTAGGATCAAAAGCTTTGCAAAAGGTTCAGTGGGGTTTTCTCAGAATACCCAATTTTACATAAGGAGATAATCACGTTTTATTGTTAATATTGTATTGGCTTTGGGCTAACAAGACTGGATGATGGAAGTTAGAAATTCAAGACAGTATTTTATATATCCGACCAAAAAGACAACCGATTATTTTGTCGATGAGATGCTCTCTGTTGTTTAATGAGACCGTCTGGCTGTGGGGCATTGGGCGTTCTTGCTTTGCTATCCCAGGGTCTTCCTGAAAGGCTTATTTTTCTGTGTACAAGTTTTGCAGCAGGCCTGTTCTCTCTCCTCAAGAAGGAGCAACAGCTGAATCTCATCACATCCCTGTTTTGTGTGTCGATTCTTGCATTAGTGACATGACATTTATTTGCTTGGTGAGCTTTTACCTGCCAGGTTAACAAGGTCAGCGCGTGTCAAAAGCAGTTATGTTCATTTGAGATTTATTTCCCTATGGAGAACCTTAAGATATTCAAGTTACTAATGAGGGCATCAAAGTGGGGGCTTAAATATATTATTAGGAGAAACAGAACGACCCAGAGAATAACCGTGGTGCATATTTGAGCCACATCAGATCTCTTTGAGGAAGGCAACAAGCATAAGTGTATGAACGGATGTGTGTGTGCACGTGTGAGAGAGGGCACAGGAGTGTGTGCATTCATGACCGCAAAACCGAAGGTCTGTACTTCATTTGTTGATCTGTCGGTATTTCTCCAAGAGAAATCTGTTGGTTTTATTCTACTCCGATAACAGCTTCATTCTCTCTAAGGTTATAAGATAATTTTATTCTTATTTTATCATCTGCTGGGGTTGACCCATGTAGGTCTTACTCATTATACCAGTGTTCTTCAACTTTTTCATCTCATGGCACACATAAACCAATTGCTAAATTTTTGCAGCACACCAAATAAATATGTATATTTTGCTGACCTGACAAAAAAGTGGGTATAATTTTGATGGACTTACAGAAAACATAATAGTAATCACCCACCTTTTTTGAACGAAAGTGACTTTTTAAAAAATCAGGTGCCTATACTTGTATATAAGGATTTCTGATCCCAAGTATCTACCAGTCAGATGCAACCTTATTATGTGATGTGACCAATAAGATGCAACTTCATATATGACCTATATATTCATGGTTCAAGACAGGGCATTCACATTGGAGGGCTATTGTTGTGTTCACTTTTGTCATTTTTTTAATTTGACAATCTCAGGAAGAAAGAAGTCAGTACCCCTGACTAAACAATCAGGTATTGCATTTAAAAATTCTTGTGGCACACTGGTTGAAAATCACTGCGCCAGACTGTACAATCCTCAGAAACAGAAATGTCATTTTGACATATTTACATCCCTTAGTCTAGCCCTTTTCACCCTCATCCTCTGTCTTTCACAGAGTCCTGACTTGCGCATTAGAAACACTCAGAGTTTCAACATTGCATATTAGGTGCTTCTAAAATTTTACATGCACGTGGATTACCTGGAAATCTTGGGAACGTGCTGATTTTGATTCAGTAGGTCTGGGGGGCACATTTCTAACAGGCACACAGGTCACATTGAAGCTGCTCAGCATTGGACCACATTTTGTAGAGCAAAGGTCTATAGCGTACCCCTCTGTGCATTCCCAATGAACTCAGACAAATGTCTAGCATGAAAATGAATCATTCATGACAGGGCGTGTGTTTTGTCACTGGGCCAGTTCTGAGCTGGGGACTGGCCCTGCCCCATCGTGGTCCGGGACCTCCAGGCTCTTGACTTGCACAGGAAAGAATTCAAGAGCAAGTCAGAGTGAAAGCAAAAGCACATTTGATTTAGGTGGAGGAAAGGAGACTAGGACGTGGGTTTCTGGAGACAGGATCAGGAGGTGAGCCCGGGGTGAGCTGCCATGGCCTGCTGCTCCCCTGGTGGCAAGTGTCACAGGGCACCGCTACGAAAGCAGCAAAAGGACACTCAGACACTTTTGAGTGGATGTAGGCAAACTTGCAAGTGAGTTGCAATGTCGGGTCAGTCAGTTTTTTGAATTTTATGTGTTTCCTAGGGTGGAGTTTTTCTGAACTTTGTGTCACCGAGTTCTGTCTCAACCTTGTGGTTGGAAGAAGGTCTCGTTTCTAACAGAGCCCTGTGGGGGAAGTGTCATGGCATTCATTCCCCTCTGGGACCCCTTCCACTCATGGTGTCAGTTTTCATTGTAATGATGATATAATGTGCTGTGGGGTTTTTCTGTGTCCAATCTTTCCTCCATCTTGGACAGATCTGGTTCTAGCCAGTCCTCGCTGTTATTGACTTCTGCGACCACTGCAGAGTCTCCTGCCAGAAACTGTTTTCCTTGGACCATGCGTGGAGGTGGGGGCTCTGGGGAGAGGACAGAGTGGCCCGCTGGCCTGTGATGTCCACCTCTGCTCCCTCACTCCACTCCTTGGGAGTTTTCCCTGACTTCTTTCTGTCCTGCCTCAGCTTGGGCTCAGGTTTCGATTTGTTAAATAAGTTTGGGCATTAGTACCACTTAAAAATAATTATACCAGGATTTACATATGAATGTTACAGTGTTATTCTGTTCAAAACAATTAGCATCTATTTTCCAGTGTGCAAACTCTGGAAAATATGGAATTGGCCTCAAAACTCACACATTCACTCACATGATTCAATAAATGTTCACTAAGGGCCTAAAACATCGTAGGTCCTTTGCTAGATTCTTAGGAACACACTGATGAGTAAAGGAGAGTTATTGCCCTTAAGTAGCAAAGAGGCTCAAAAATAAAAAATAGTAAACAAATAATGTTTCAGCATAATAAAAATGTGTGTGCTTTAAGTGTATATGTTTTCTTAGACCAAGTAAAAATTATTTGGACTTAAAATTGGTATTGAGTCTGGTAATACAGTTTCTGATTGAAAATAAGTATCAAGTAATGAAACTTTCTTGACTATCTTAACCAAAAGTTGATGAACCAAGAGTTGTGTTAGAAATGACATTTTTGAAATATGTATATAGTGTCCCAAAAGAGCTCTTTAAGGAAATCTACCCATGACTAGCAATGTGATTGTGGCAGGATTAATTCCATTTCTTCTTATTTAAATATATTTATATTACAAGCTATGGATTTGGATGTGTGTGCATCTCTGTACACACTCACGTACACATCCTGACAAATTAGAATCAAATTGAATAATTTTCAGCATTCATTCAGTATTTGGTTTCTACTGATAAAAGAACCAATCTTTGTGAATTTTTAACGCACACCTCACATGTAGCTTAAAGGTGGGTGACTGTCATTTACTACCCGATCTGAGACACTTTGGGAGTGAAGGCACCATCGTTAATAGCAGCATCGATGGGGACTGTTCCGTGGAGACCAGGACATAAGCCCGTCTAGCTGAAGGGCCAGAGAGTGCTAACTAGAAACCTTCTCTGATCTGGTCTTTTAGTCTTTTGGAATTAAGCACTTATATATTTTTTCCTGAATATATTTGGTAAACCTCAGTCTACATTTCAGAAAATGATGCTGGTTGGGGGGGGGAGGTCTGGACCTCCCCGTTTTTCCGAGGCACCAGTCCCAAGGAAGAGACTGCGTCACAAACAAGGGGCGAGGGGGCCTTCTGCGGGCCCAGTTGCCTTCTGGGCTAATGGAAGGGCTGGGTGAGAGAAGAAATAGCTACTGCATTTATAATCTGTTATTTGTAATTTAGCAGCCTCTCTTTGGAATGTGAGTACTGGCTCCTATACGATGTAAAAGAGAGATACTTAGGGTAAAATCTATACAGTTTTTAATGTTGGAGGATGCTTCTTAAAGGACCTGTTTAGATGTATTTGATGGTTTCAGCAACCGATCTGGAAGACTCATTTGATCGGTGGTTATATTTTTTTATATTTATGTGTGAACTGTGTTCTGAATGCAGGGCATTATTTTATAATTTACAGCCACATTTGGCCAGACAGTCTTGAAAAGGGGTGGGGTATGGATTGTACAGCTCTTTCATTAAATCTTGAAAAAATTATATTGAAATACATTGAAAGAAAAAAGAGAATAACTCACTTGGGCCTAATAGCTTATTTCTATGGGTATATAGAAAGAAAAGCAAAATGTTGAGGCTAGTTTTTCCTAGACTCTGAATACACAATAGAAAAAACCTATATTTTCAATCAAAATTGAAATTGCAGTTGTAATGAAAGGTTGTTTTGCTTTTAACTTTAACTGGCCTTACCTTTCACAACCTTCTATTTGACACTAACTTTTTATAAAATTAGATTTCCTCACATATTTGAATTTTCCATTTGTCTCTCTGCTATAAAGGGACTACGACAATTTCACAGGTTATTTTTCACTTTTACTTTTGAAAAAGTGCCACCTTTATGTAGTTTCTCTGTTTAAAACAGATCAAATAAATAGTTAAATTAAAAAATAATAATAATAAAATACCAGTGCATAATTAACATCAAAAAGACTCTGCTGATTGATATAATCTTTTATTTGTAGTTGAAAGTTCTCAGTTAAATCTCTTTTAATATTATTACAGTGCTTTTTCTTTGAAATGTAAATACTAAGTCTGAGTTTGGGGTCTGTGTTATCCTATTATCCTTCAGATCTTTATCTGTTTTTTGGAAATACAATTTCCTTTACCAAACGCAGATGGTCAATTTTTTTGTCTTATTGTTTACCTAAAATTTTACTCTTGTGTCAACTTTTCTCTCCTTCAAAATTTTTTACAGGTGTTCTTTAACGTTGGATATATATTCATTATAAAATACATTTGTATTTGGTACACATAGAAAAATTATCCAAACTCTGTATAGTGAATAATCATAAGTTTAGATAGTTCAGAATCTGTATCTCATAGACTCTGGTCTTAAAATTAGTTGAACATAAGAAAACTTAAACTGTGTGGTTAAAGTCATAATTTTTTTTTTAATTAAGAGAACAGGAAAAATAGTATTTTTGGATGGCCTGTATCTGTGACCCTAAGTTTTATAGGCTTTGGATAGAAAGATATTCGTGTGCCAGTAGACTATAAACATTATAAATCCTCTGAATTATTAACTTTGTCTCCTTTGACCCTTTGACCTCATTTGCAAGGTCAGATTTTTGTTTAAACTGTAGGTGACGCAGTGGATTTTTACAATTTGTATGTTTTTTTCTCTTTTGTAGAGAAATTTATATGAAATGTGTTTGTCTAAGAGAGCCCTAGGTACATGAACTAGAAAGACTTTTTTTTACACTCGGATTTTACAACTACTATTTTTGATGTTCTTAGTATCTTACGCATGTTGTTGAGATTTGCCCCGTAACTCCTGGGAGAATAGACACTACGTCAGACTATAAAAGTTAAACTCATTTGTGTTTGTTTATTATGTCATCTCAGTCATCCCAAAGTCCGTGCTAGATGACTCCTCCTCATCTATTCTTGAAGGTTGACTAGTTTTATGTGGTTTGACCATTTACCTTGGAATACGATTCCTTGGTTAACAAGGCTTCTACTTGGAAAAAGATGGTCTCCTTGTTGAAACCTCCACCTGCAGCCAGTTTAACAGACATCATAGTTTTCTGGGCATGGTAATGACAAAACCCCCACTTGACCAACACAGGATAAATCCTAAAGAAGGCCGGATTTGCTTTCATCACTGCCTCTGTCATTCTGACACCAGTCCTCTAAAATCAAACTCCTGTCCAGCAACAGAATACACTTGGGAAAATATGATTCACAATTTCCCAATCACCGAAACTATTCTTACGCCTTTTTTTTTTCTACTTTCAAATACCCATTATCCCAGTGTCCTTCCGACAGGCCCAGAAATGGAACATCAAAGCTATGGCTGCTGCTCCGTGAGCAGGGGCTGGGGGTGGATGGATTGGAAACGTGGAGGCTGGGTGAGGCGTAGGTCACCGTGGTAGTGACTGTCAGGGGGGAGAGGTGGCCTGAGGCTCAGTGGGAATACGAAATCAAGATGGAAAGGTAAAGGAATAGAGGTGGTGGCCATGGCAACGTGGTTTTGGCTACTGCGTGTTGGAACAGTGTCTGATTAAGAAACATTGTGGAATTCGTGAAAAGAAAGAGGGTATAGAGCGGAGAAAGCAAACATTTGACTTCGGAAATTTGTTTCTGGTGCTGCTGACACTATCTGACACAAAGAGCTTTCTCTGGCACTGAACTGATAGACTCTATCAACTTATCTGGCCCTTACATCGTTACAACCTGAAAGCGTTTCCACAGGACAGGAACAGGCTGGCTCCCTGCTACCACAGGGAGCTCTTACTGAAGCGGCGGCGGCACTTAATACTTAAGGTAGCTCCTGTGGGCCTGTGTCCTCGTGCAGGCTCTTCGATCTTCAACAGAGAACTTGCAGCAGCGCGCTCCGAAGACCCTCAGGCTGGATCTGGGAGGGCCGGAGCTGCATCGGCATTTGTCCTATTGGGGTGCTGGGGCTGAGAGGAGACCTGTTGCCAAGCCCCACAGAGATTGCTCCCTTTAAAAATCCTCCTGAGCCACACACCCTTCCATTTCTTACAGGAAATTCAGCTGTATTATAATCTTTTAGGGCCATGGTTGTCTAGGTGGTTCATCACTGACTAGTCATTTCAACGTGTGACTGGTTTCTTTAAAATAAGATTGATTGCAATAATAACCTTAGGTTCGCTAAGGAATGTAGCATGTTGGATCGTTCTGCAAGTACGGTCTCTATTCCACTTCATGGATGATTACTAATCCCAAAATACCCCAGAGACATAGAAGACCTTAGGGTATGCACATCCAGTAACTTGGAGAATGAGGTACATGCAAAAGAAAAGATAAGTTAACACAAAGGATTAGATCATCAAGTGTTAAAGTACAGAACCAAGCGGATAGTATCAATTGTAAGTGTGGTAACTAACTAGGGAAGGGGCCCAAGAGATGGGAGGATTAACCTGAGTCATAATGTTGGAATGGTTGGAGTTTAGAAACATCCGAGATTGTAGGGATTAGGATATTTAAACCACAGGTAATGGTCTGAGTCAACAGCAGAGGTAAAAGGAGATGCTACTGATATTAAGGAAATCCAGACTTCTCAGATAAACATGCCCTTCTTTCCTGGGGCAACATACGCCTAGATCCTCAGCATCTCTTACCTGTACGGAGATCCTCCTCTGTGACTGCACAAGGGAAATATTTCATGGCAGTTGGACCTTCCAGGAGAGCGTGATTTTAATATTTTACACCAAGGTCAAGATTCAGCAGTTTCTTCATGGTAAGGCAGCACAGAATGATGTGATGGAAATTAACACCTTAAAAGTGTGTGTGTGTGTGTGTGTGTGTGTGTGTGTGTAAAGCACAGCCCCAGTTGGACTTTTTAAAACCTCTGCTTCCTGCATCTCATGACTAAGTGTGGTTAATGAAGCCAAGATCACTTTTTCCACTCCATCCATACTTGGTAAAAACCTGTTACAATTTTTTGCTTGATTTATTTGCTCTTTTGTATTTTTCTTCTGCAATTTGCTAAAACAATAATGATTTCAAACGTAAAGGCTTTCATATCAATAGGCTACCCAATGATTTACTGATCCTTTTAACACTGTGAAAAGAGAAATCCATTACATGCTGGGGAGAAACAGGAGGGAGAGGAGGGCGTCCACGATGGTGTTCTGTATTTATAGCTTTGGGCTCTGGCTCCATAAGGAGTTATGGGGGTGGGAGTAAGTGATACTCATTTGTAAGTATCAGCCATATTCACCCAGAAAAAAAATGAAAAATTGATTTGTGGACTCCATTAAGATATAAGCATGAATAATAACCTGAGAGTTGGTAGAGTGGGACTTTAAAAGGTACCCGAGTTTTAAAATGCATTATATTTTGCAATTTCACAAGTATGTGTTCCAAATGGTAAAATGCATGCACAAAGCTGGCCCATGAAATAAGGCATTCAAACCAGAAGCCTTATTTACTTTGGCTTAATCTTGGCCTCTTTCTTTTATCTATCAATGAATAAATCAATTAGCACTTTCAGGGAGTTTACTGGGGACCCAAGAAGGGGATGAGGAATTTGGAAGAAACAAGGAATATATACAAGTTAAAACTAACAAAAAAAGCTTTGGGGTTCAGTCCAACTTTTTTGGGGGGTCAGCCCTTCTCTTTCCAATTGCTACTCCAAATAGCTCCTAACTACTTCATACCTACAGTTGTCAGATTTAGCAAGTACGGATAGAGGACACCTGTATTTACCTGGCAACTCAACCATCCATGGAATCCTCCTCATCCACACATTTCATAGCCTTCTACTCTAGAATAGATTACCATAAATTATTGGCAAACACCCCACTAACTCTTAGGAATGATGTATCTTTACTATTACAGATTATATAGACTCAGAGCTAACGTAGAAGCTTATTCAATAGTTTTGGTGGAAAAGGTCAACAAAGTGGGGAGCACTTGCACTCTACCCGTTTTTTTCCCCTTTAACCCTGTGTGTTTAAGCTAACAAGATCTTCTTCAATGTTCATAAGAGTACAGAAGCGATTGTAGGCACGGTTATAGCCTTTAAGGGGTCATTTAAGCTTCTCCAAACCAATGCCATTCCTTGGCACATCCTGCCATGCTGCTTACCCAGAAGTCAGCACTTTGAGGGATTCGTTGATATCCAATAATAAAAAAATAGCAAATAACCTTCTACTCAGCTCCCTAGCACTCTGACCCACGTATAGTTATGATCCCAGACTGACTGTATGTCTGGCAAAATCAACTGCTATTTTTTACGGAAAATCTCAGAGCTCTTAGAGTATCGATTAGTTGGAGTTACGAGTTAGTTTTAACCCAGACTTACAGAAATTTGTATTTTCATTAAGGCAAAATCATATCATTAGGAATCAGAATTTAATTTTTATAATCTCACAACTGCCATTTCTTTCCTTTCATGGCACCTTTGTTCTCTTCTCCACTCCTGATTCAGAAAGTGTTGGCAATCCAGAACCTTTTTAAAGAGTGAAACTCCTCCTCCGGGCATGACTACCACATCCATGGGAAACCTCTGCTGTCAGCCCAATGCTAAGGGCAGGGAAGTCTAGCGTTTTGCTGAAGTTTGTTTACAAACCTTTGAGAACATGTAGGCCAAGCCTTGATTTCAGGTGGAAGTCAGGGTGTATGTGGCCATTTTTGTGCCCTCAAACCATGAGAACATACTGGAACCATGGTAGATGTTTAGCTTCCCACTGAACTTGGAAGGATGCACAGAAAATGCCATGTTGTGCCAGTGCAGTGGCGAGGAGAAGTTCAGGTGAGTTGGAGACTCCAGCAGGGGCTTAACAACTCTTTCTAGCCAAGATCATATTTGTGTCCTGCTTCCTAACAGCATGATCATTCGTGCTGTGGATTGTCCTGTACCCTCTAAAAAGAACCCTTATCTCTCGGAATCAGCATCTTCTTGTCTCTCCAACTGCACAAACTTGTCTTTGGAGAATGGCAGTTTCCAGGAAAAGTTGACTAAGTTACCAATACCAAGATTTTATGTGCGCGTGTTGTGTCTCTGGAAACACTGGACCTGTGGAGAATGAGGTACTGGCCAAAGCTATGCTAGAGGAAAAAAAGTCCTTTGTGTTTCTCTAAGTTGCTGAGAATTGAATGGACCACCCCTGTCATCACTCAATAATCAGAGTTGATTTAACATTCTTAGATGGTGATATTAAGGCAATTGTCTTAAGTCCTAATGAGCATTTGAATCTTGAGCCCCCATTCCAGAAATGGATTTAGGCAATTTTCTCGGTTTTAACAGGCCACTCAATTCCAGGCAGTGCCCAAAAACTGATGTCAGGGTTCTAGAGTAAAGCTTTAATTCCAAGCTCAGAAATGCCTTTAGGGTTTGGAGGTCAGGTAATCAGTGGGGTGTTTGAAAGTGTGAGCACCAGCCAGGACCCCTTCTTTCCTCTCAACTTCGGAGTGCTGCCAGTCAGCAGTAAATGTGTATACCATTTACTTTCCTTAGGGAGGCGTCTTCTTCCGTGATGACTGGGCCAGCAGCCCTTTATACCGTATTCCAAAGGAAAATGAAATCTGCTAACTATGTAGAACCATTTTTTGCTGTTTCT